>SKCR01055232.1:0-45179 GCA_019454045.1 Zanthoxylum bungeanum | reverse complement strand
CCCAACAAGAACGAGACTCGAACATTTGCTCTCTGGAATTCCCCGTTCGAACCCAATATAGAACGTGCCACTAACGCCACACGTTCGAACCCAATTACGAACGCAGCACCAACGCCACTCGTTCGAACACTGCAACGAACGCACCACGAACGCATGTCTGATGCACAGCAGCCAAAAACTAGTCCAATTGCGCAAAGATCTTCATGATAAATTACAACTCAATTGAACTTATTTGTCACGGACACATGCCAATAAAAATGGAACTCACACAAACCAACATCAACAAAACCGAAAGAAAAATCTTTTCAAAGTCGAGACCAAGATATTTTCAAAGCCGAGAGCAAAATCTTTTCGAAACCAAGAGCAACACATTTTCTCTTCAATACCGACAATCTCACTATTGTTTTTACGAATTCCTTTTGTGGTGGGTGTGAGTATACCAATCGATTTTGTGTAAAATCGATTGAGACAATGTTTATCTGGGCTTGTTTTATCTTGAAGACGGCGGGGCTGACATACTGCTAGCACAAAATCCGGGCAGAGCCGCGAAACGTCTTAAAGAGAGCGACCTAGTCCGCGACTCAACCCAGATTCACTTTTGTATATTGGTGAATGATAATATTGTCTAACTCATAATCTATTTCTTATTTGTGCAAAATTGTTCTAACAATTTAACTCACTGCTACTGGTGTTTCATTAAACTTCATAGGCATAGAACATTATTTCAGATTTTATAAAACTCTGCCTTTGACATGCCGAACTTTGTAATATGTATATTTTTATAATTTAAAGGCGTAATACAAAGTTGAAGCAAACCTTCAACCAATGGAAGTATAAATCTTTAATACAATCAAAAACCCCCAGCCAGCAGTTATTTAATTCGCCCCCACTCCTTAAATCTAACCAAAACACCAACAACCTATTCTTATTTTCTTCTCTCTTTTCCTATAATACATGACATTCGTACTAAATACAGATTAAGATTGTCTTAACTCATAGCCGTCAGCGTTTACGCGAGAGTTGGCATCAATAAGGGTCTCCAACGATCGAGCTTTTCTGCTGCCAACTATCCCAGCTTCTTTCAACAACTCAGCCAACCTCCTCTTCTCCTCATCCACATCGGGATTAGCTGTCCCAAGCTTTTCCTCCCTCATCCAAACAACAAAGTCCAAGATTTCAATTGCATCATCTAACCTGTGGTTTTAACACAGCATGGATACAGTCAAAAATATGTATTTCTTGGAATTGTAATCTGGAGAAGTTGTTTAAATGTTAGTCATTCATTTCATCTATCGCGACTTTTAGCATCAGTGGGAAGTGAAGCAAATCTCAGCCGCTGTATCCATAAATGTATACATGTGGCCGAGTGAACAAAGTAACATAGATGAGTTAATTAAAAAATAAAATGATCATCATGCATTAAGGATAAATATTGAGACAAATTGACAGTAGTATATGGAAAATTATATGCAGCTGGAATAAAATATTAGAAACATTGAGAGAATAATACCTGCCAATTGCATCATATGTGCCAGCGAGATTGCTATATACCTCAAGGGTGTCAGGATGATGGGGTCCACACTCTTGTTCCAAAATGGACCTGGCTTCTTCAAATAATTCTACAGCCTCGTTTATAGAATAACGCTGTACACAAGCAAGCCCCATTTGGTTAAGAGCGACGCCAAAGAAGGAAGATTTTTTCTCGCCAATAGCTCGGAGTTTTGAAATCGCACTCTTGAAGGAGTTGTAAGAGTCAGAATAGTTCCCCAGCATGTAGTATATGACTCCCATCTGGGCTTCAATTCCAGCAATAGTGCTTTGCTGACCTGGAGTATCATTATATATCGTTAAAGCCTTCTGTAGCAAACTGATTGCTTGCTCAAGCTCTTTCATTGATTCATATATGGCAGAAACATCAGTGAGACCACTTGCAATCTCTTCTGGGGGAACACCGGCTACAGGCTTTTCATAAATTCGAAGGGCATTCTCGCAGTATGATTTTGACTCCCTCAATTTCCCTGTCCTGTTGTACATATCAGCCAAACGGACAAAAACTGAAGCTACAGCTGGATGATTCTCTCCTTTGTTGGTCTTAAAGGATGTGAGTGCTTTCTGATAGGCAAAAACAGCTTCATCATACCGAGATAATGACAAGTACGTATCTCCAATGCTGCAATCAACTGAAGCCACCTCTGCTTCCTGGTCGTTTGCTATCATGGTTACGCTGGCTAAAACAAGATGCTCAAGAGCAGCTTCATGATCACCCTTTGTGTCACATATAAGACCCATCAGCCTCCTATCTGCTGCCTCGTCAAGAGAAGCGGGAGAACCATTATCCCTATGAATGTCAACAGCCATCTGACAAAATCTCTTAGCTTTATCAAATTGCAGTGCTTGAACATGAGCTTCAGCCAAATACCTACATGTCTCACCAACTCTTGGGTCTGTTTCCCCCAGGACCTGTTTCTGGACCTCCAAACCTGTCATGTAGCACATTAAGGAATTCTCTAGCCGGCCTAACATTGCATAAGTATCACCCAACTGCATGTGGCCAGCAAATTTGGCAAGGGCATGCTCTTGGCCTTCCTCAATCACTGGAATCTCAATTGAGTGCTCAAGAACTGGAATTGCCTCATTATACTGGCCTAAGCTGCAGTAAATTGCTGCTGTAACATGCAAACACATGATCAGTTCTAAAATCGGCTTCCCATTTGCACAAATTTCCAATGATTTTGCAGCTCGAAGAGCTAATTCGAGAGCTTTCTGTGGATTATCACCTGAAGAGATCAACTCCCTAGCTTGCTTAAGCAAAAGTGGTCCAAGACCTGGCTTATCTAACCCCGATTCAGATATATCCTCATCTTTCTGTAATTTCCCTTTCCGTTTTTTCATCGGTGTAGCTCCTGCATTTGATTTTTTAAGACTCTTATCAATTGGGAGTTTCTCTGGAGGAATATTTCCCTTAGAACTTGTTTTTGATGATACGTCAGACTCTTTCTTTGAGTGGCCTGAAGAAATGGATTTATTACCAGCAGATTGACTCTTCTCCAACTTTCCCGGCTTCTTACTACCAGATGGATTACCTTTCTTTGAAAAAGAATTACTATGAGAATCATCCTCCGGTTTTCCCACCTCTTCTTCTTCCATTATCTTAACCTCCCTCATTTCTCCTCCAACAAGATGACGCAACTCCAAATCAATTCCAGAATCTTCACCATCAGATCCAAAGCTACGCTTAGAGGGTGACTGATCAGAACTCTTTATATCACACACATTCTCATAAAGTTGCTCAATTGATGTGTCAACCACCTCATCAACAGGGTGATCAGGGCCAACACTACGAGGGCTCTGCGGACACAAAGTACTTTCGGGGGATTTCTTGGATACTGAATTTTCTTTAACAAGTGTAAAGTTTCGGCATTCACTTACTACCCCTTCTTCATGGATGTCATCCATAATAATTCCAGGCATCCTTTTGCCCCCAAGTCAACGAGAACTCTAGAACCAATATATTATCTGCAACAAACATTCCAAATGCAATACACAATCCATCAAACTAACAGCGTCAACAAGTATTTTACATACCAACTACAAATATCAACATAATTTCTACATGTTAGAATTCAACCAAAACAAATAATAATATACTTTTTTTTTTAAATCGTTGGAAAACCACCGCCAAACCAACCGCCCATATGCTTAAACAGAACAAGTAAAACCTCAGCTATCCCCGACTCTTACAAGAAACATACATCTGGATTCAAACCCAGGACCTCAATGTGAGATCCTGAACTCTACGGCACCAAGTCACGCCCCTTGGGGACAATAATACACTTACTCCATCAAAAGTTCCAACTTTTTATTTGAACTAATTCACTAATAAAACTTTCTAAATGATTGACAATAAATGAAAGAAGCAAACATGAATCAATCATTCCACTATTAGATCTTCAAGAAAGAAACCAACCCAACTGTTATCAACTCATAAAAACAAAAGGCATTGTAATCATACAATCAAAACAGAACCTTATAAACAATAACTTTACATACAGCTGACCTTCCAAGCTGATCCAATAGCACAGAGAACTTTTCCAGAAGGAAAATATATAATGGGTACAACTAAAAGAAGAAGAAAATGAATAAAAAGATTAACAAACAAGCTATAATAATAATACCTCAGAAACCAGCCATGAAAGTGAAACACCAAGGTGATAAATTATCTGCTTCCTACAAATAGATATGAAGAGAGATTATGTGTTTTGTTAATAAATAGACACTCTCAAAATAAATAATGCGTAAAAATCTTACCTTTTAGTTGTTGCTCATACAAGCTTGAGGTGAAGAAGAAGGCAGAAAATTAGAGGATTTTTTGTGAAAATACCAAAAGGGTAGGATTATAAATTCACTAAGATTCAATGTAAGAAAGGATACAAAAATTATTACCGCTCTCGTTTAACAATCTAATTATATTTTACCCAAAGTGATAAAATAATAAAATAATTAAATAAAAAATAATGACAGATGTACACGTGAAAAATATACCCAAATACAGCCTTAAATATAAAAAATTGATTTTCTGTTTTTTTATTATTATTTTAATTTTATTATACCTAAAATGTGTTTAAGATATATCATTTAATTATACACTTAATATCATTATTAAATAAATAATAATTGATTAATAAAAAAATATTACTTGCAAGAAAAATAGAATAAAGAGAAGGCGACTTCTCTCCAAACCAAAGCCCATCTGTTTTTTGTCTCTATTTTTCAGTTTCATTAGAACTCGCCACGTGGCATTTGACAAGTCATATGTTTGAAAGACATTTGTGACTTTGTGGGGTTAAATAACATCCGGATACCTGATTTTCTCTATATGATCCCAAAATAGTCTATGGTTGTGCATTTGCTTCAAATTAGGCATGAAAAAAAAACCTGAGCACTTATAATTTAATTTAATTTTTAATTAATATAATAAAATAAGGTACCGATTTTGGTTTGGTTCGGTTCAGTTCGGTTTCATATTTTTCTGGAATGGAGAATTGGACAATTCGGTTCCAATTCGAAACCGAACCGAGTCGATTGCCAGATCTACCTATAATGAATTTAATTCACTTACAAGTATTCGAAATAAAATAAATTTCCAAAATTCACATGAAAGGATGCAAACACTCGACTTCAAAAATGAGATAAAAAATAATTTTGTCTTTTAAATATTACATGTTATTATAAAATCTAATATTAATAAGTATACTTTAGACATTTCAAAATGGGCCAAAGACATTTGATATATAGTGACAAGTTTGTCTTCATTTGATAAAAAATAAAAATATAATAAAAAGTGTTAGGGATCCAGAAGTTATTAAGCCATTTGTTTACTGTGGTCATTTTGTGAACTTGAGGGTTCTTTTGACCTTTGGGTATTTGTAGGTGGAGTGTTAGAATTAATGGCTAGAGAGTCAAAGTCATGATGTTGACTTGTCTTCTTTCATGCTTGGTTTCTAAGGTGAGAAAGATATTAATTATCAAAGATGTTGAAATAAGTAACAACATTGTTGAGATAATAGTACAAGTCATAGACCACCAAGCCATATGCTCATATTTTGGGAAAAAAAAAACTAAATTTATTATGTATTAATTAATAAATATATCTCTATACAATCGTCTCACACAAATTTTTATCCATATTTTGATATTTCACTCTCTTAATTAGCAATCAAGTGAAGAACATTCACATTTTTTTTATGACAAAGGTCGTATCCAATACATAAAGTTACCGCAGATATTAATAAATGAATCGGATTTTGAAAAATTAATCTCAATTGAAATGTTATTTATTAATTTTTTCAAGATTTTGATTGTGGTTGGGGTTTTCAACTCTGTCCCATTTGGCAGCTTATAGGCATGGTCATATTGACTCGTTCTAGGCCCACAAAAGTTTGTTATATATTTATATTGTTTAATCAATGTAGGTAATAATAACAAATTTGTCTCAAGGGACGTGGTTTGGTGGTGTAAGGTTTGAGAATTCATCTTGAGGTCTTCGTTTCGAATTCAGAGAGTCTGTTTCTTGTAAGAGTTTACGACAGTCGGGAGTTTTACCTACTCCGCTTAAAGTCGGAAAAGATGGTTTGGCAGTTTCTAACCATTTCAAAAAAAAAAAAACTATAACAAATTTGATAGATTTGGATTTATTAAATTATTTAATCAACTATATTTTAAATTAATAATAAATATAACATCACTGCTTTTATAATTACATTTTATATTTCTTCTATCAACTAGATATTTATTGTCTTTATCAAGATGCCACTTCATAGTAAGATGGAAAATAGGTTTTCAAATTGTATAATTGTCTATAATGAAAGAGAAATTACGGATATTATTGACTCTAATTTCGTAATTGATGAATTCTACTATTTTTTTTTTTATTTATTATATATTTATTTTCTACTCTCTTATTTTAATATTATATTTTTATTAGGTACTATTTTTTCTACGTGTAAAAATTTCATATTGACTTTAAATATATAAATTTAAACTCAGTTTAATTAAGCTGAATCCAAACTCGTGTGTGAACAGGGATCCCCCAAAATTGATCACCATAGGTTTTAGGATTTTTAAGATGCCAAGAGTTAGGTAATTAATTAATTAATCCAATTAAACTCAGTTTAATAGATTGCTCAAAGTTTGATGGATATGGTACTATCCAATGAAAATGGGACTTGTAATAAAAGATAAGCAAGAATTAAATATTAGTGATCTTCCTCTAAGTGGGCATTTTAGGATAATGCTCCCCCATGTATGGTTCCTTCTTCAAGAGGAAAATTCAATTATTTGATGAGCAGTTAGTGACTGAATCTCTTTCATATCTCTTTTCTTTTTATTTTTATTCTTTTATCCAATCCAATGATTATGAGTTGACTATTACATTACAGTTTTTGGTGGATTTTTTTTTGGAAACGTTAAGAAAATCTTATCGTCAAATCACCCGATCTAGATTTAAGCGGAGTAGGTAAAATCTCTGGCTGCCTCATACTCTTACAAGAAATATATCATCTGAATTCGAACTTAAGACTTGAGAACCAAATTCTAAACCTTCACCATTTGGAGACACTATTGGATTTTCTAATCACCATTCAGAATATTCAATGAGTCCTTAATTTTTTTCATAATTACTCGATTGTTTCATTATTACATGTTATATCTTTTTTTTTGGATAACCGGTGTGTCCGGGCCAGCTTACGAGCATCTCGAATAATCCACGGGACCTGTGCCCCGTGCCCTCAGAAGTTTCCCAACACAGATCATGGTAAGTCGTTGGCTTTCACACCAGGGGACATGGCCCCAAGGAAATGCATCTAGTGGGATTCGAACCTTGAACCTAAGAGGGAGCAACCACTCAGCTCAAAGTCTTTACCACTGAGGCAACCCCTTGGTGTTATTACATGTTATATCTTTATTTTTATAATAATAATAAATAAATAAATCAGAAGATAACAATAATCTTTACTACATTAGGGACTTTAAGGGTAATTATGAAAAGTCAAGAATTTAATAAGTACTCTAAAGTCTAAAGCAATTGCTCACCCTTACTGTGAAATTATTATGCAGTAGCAAACACTGAGGTAGTTGAATGGGTGATCAACATATGAGAACAGAGGTTAAAACATATGTTGGTAATCTTACAAGAAGAAGCCTCCATAAACTTATCAATACAGACAAGAGTTAATGGAGTTGGTGTAAAGGTGTTAAAAAAAGTCGTATCTAGCGCCTAAGGTTCCCCTATAATCAAAGTCTCGAGAAAGGTCCTGATGTACGCGATCTTATCTGTGTTTTTCACAGAGAGTATATTTCTAAGATTTAAACCTGTGACCAAGTAGATAGCAATAACACTTGACTCTCATACTAGTCGCGACCTTATGTGTAGAGGTATTCATTAGCAAATAAATTAAAAATTGTAAAAAAAAAAAAAAAAAGGACAATACAAAATTGAAACACATGAATGTTTCCACAAATTTCAGCCTTCGGTTTCGATTTGAATTAGAGAAGGAGAATTGGGTAGATTTGAATGAAAAGAAAATTAAAAAAAAAAAAAAACAATAACAAGATCCGCTTTCATTCACATATTTAACAGAAACAAAGAACAAGCCATAAAGATGTAAAAGATTATAATTGGACACTAAAAGTTTCGTCCTGAACATATTAATGTAAGAATATGATATATTTAGCATCACACTTCGTTTAAGAAGAGCTCCTAGGCTTTGGAATGAGCACAATGATGCCTAGCAATACAAGCATCGCAAAATAGTATGATCTGGGGAAGGTATGAATGACGAGAAAAATTCTGGATCCTGCTCAAGGGACTCTAAATAGCCTTCCAAAATCAAAACTATTTCATCAAAATGTGGCCGTTTACCTGGATTGCTTGACCAGCAACGGTTGATGAGATTACTGAATGCCTTAGTGCATGTCAGGGGTACTGGCGGTGGTGCATTCTGCACAAAAACTCAAATGATGTATATAAGACTAATGAAATTTGCATTCTATGAAGGGACCATTCAAAGCAACATGCATTCTATTTCTCAATATATGTTCAATGCATAATTCCTTGAGAGTTTCATGAATTAGAGTATATATTACTAAACTCGGATAGCATATGTTTCAAATATATAAATCAGTCTAGATAAAGAAAAGCAGTTAATGATAGAATAAACGTCAACTTTCTCTCAAATATCATGTGTAGATGACATATCCAACTCCCCATGAACAGATTCAGCATTTCTTCTCTATTTTGCTTTGTTTTTCCCTTCATCATCCTATATCCTTGTCTCATTTTATAGTAGTATTTTTGCTGCTGACTGCCTACATATTTCGCAGACAAATTTAAACAATATGATGCTTTTATCATATACAATGTCGATAACCACATCTTCATTTCATCCATTCAGTTTGAGGCTTTTACTTTCCACATTTCAATCTTCACCTACATTACTCTTTGTTCGAGTAACATTTTCCCCTGGATATTCTTGGACCAATTAACATTTCCGGTTAAAGTCAGAATGTTCCCTCGATCACTCTTGATCAAATGATTTCTCACAAACAACAAAAACCAAAGTATATAGTCTATGTTTCGCGAGATACCTAGAAAGTTCACTAATTAAAGACACGAAATCAAAAATTCTGGATATTTATTTGTACCATGATCTCTTCATAACCTAAAAGACTGCGAGTTGAAGTAAACAATTATTTGAATAAGTCTTCAAAACCATATCTTTGTTGCTTCCTATGTGTATTAGATGCAGCTTGCTTTACACTCCATTGGAAATCTAATACACATTAGAAACAGAATGAGAATGAGTAGTAAACTCAATCTAGCTTCTTTTCACTTTAAAATTGTTTTCAGCGCAACTCATTCTAGATAACAAATGCAGTATTATGGTTTCAAAAATATTTGGAATGTCATGTATGTGTATGATTGTCCAACTGAATCAGGTGACTTACTGACTTTACCTTCTGGCAGACTGCAAATGCAGCTTGTTCTGGAGTCATGTTGTCAAATGGTGTCAATGCAGTTAAAAGCTCCCAGAGGACTATGCCAAAACTGTAGACATCAACTTTTTTTGTATGGTGCTTTTCTTTGATCATTTCAGGTGCCATCCAACGGTAAGTACCCGTAAATCCCTTGGCACTACCACACTGAGATTCTAAGCATGAGATACCAAATCTGCTACCTTCACACACATATCTTCATCGAGCAGTAAATTTTCTGACTTTAGATCTCTATGAAGTATCCCTTGGGAATGAAGATATTGCATACCTCGTGCAATGTCAAGGGCTAACTTCAGAACAAGGTTGAGTGGAACTGAATACGGCTCCTGCTGATGGAGGTATTTTCTCAGTGAGCCGCCGGCAAGATATTCAGTGATTATACAAAACACAGGAGGTTTTTTACAGGCTGCAACAAACTGTATGAAGAAAGGGGGGGGGGGGACATACAACAAAAGTGAAATGATCGGTTCCATTAACATTAAGACCAACTAATTGCTTTAAAACAACAAATTTCAATCATGTATGACAAGTCGAATGCTTTCATCATGATTCTCTGTGGATACCAACATTGTCATATACAAATATGCCACTGTTCCAAAACAACCCAAACCAAAAAAATTAAAAATACCACTCTATGTATAATAGCATTTCAAAGAAAAGAAACAATCCTCGGACAGGAGTCTAAAATTTGAATGCACCGAAGCATAAAACAGCAGAAAAGGACCAGTTTTTATGTCATCATGGCTGTGCTTAAAGAAAATGAGACAAATATATGGGGGTGCCACTGCCAGCCTAGGCATCGTGGTCCATTCTACTGAATGCATAAACTCCTTCCATCCATAACCTTTCAATATGTCACAGTCCTAATATTTAATACCGCCTGCCCTCTTTTAACCCTTCTACTTAAAATAGCAGGTGTGACAACACCCTTGTAAATCACATGCAGTTTTAATAATTCTAAAGTTTACAATTTACAAGCACGTTCAATGCCATTGGCAGGGCTTCTGTCCTCATCCTTGGCAAGTGCAAGGCAAAGAGGAACAGTATTAAATAATATGCACATGGGTAATATACAACAGACTGTCCTGATAAACAATGATCAATAAATGCTTTCCAGCTGAAGTTTTTCAATGCATAAAGCCTTAAATCCTTAGTCCACAATAAATACGAAGGAAAGAATTAAACATAAGAGAGGTTGCCAATGTTTTGTAGATCAGTGTCGCCATTCATGGAAAATAAAAGTTTTTTAAGGAAAAACCAAAAAAAAATTACAAGTTGTCAAGTTGAAATGGTAAAAGAACAAATAAGCATATTACTTCATTAACCAAATGAAGTGCAATTCCACTATTTTTTTTTTTTTTTTTTTTTTTTGGCTTTTTGGTAGGCATGCCTTTTCAATTACTCCATAAGCCATTTTCTTCAGTTCTTTGCTTAACAAAACTCTACCCAAAGATCAAATTATGAATGAAAATTAAAACAAGTGTCTGTCTGAGAGAGTGCTAATTAACTAGCACTTTTAACCTAATATCAAAATTTAACTTTGAGGGAATTTTGATAAGATTTGAAGTGTAAACCAAATCAAGAAAGCAAAAAAAGGAGACTTACAGTGATGATATTAGGATGGCTTAACATAAACAAGAGAGCCACCTCTGAAGTGAACTGGTTCTCAAGCATAGAAGCTAAGCTCTCATCCTCCTCTGGCTGGCTTACAAGTTTGATTGCTACATCTCTCTGTTTATAAATCCCTCTGTAGATCCTACTGTGTCTTCCTGAAGCAAATTTGTATCCAATTAACAACTGTGACATGTCAGCACTCCATTCTTCTTCTCCTTCTCCTTTAATCTCTGCACCTGAAGATACCAAATACTTTGACCAAGAAACTGCTCTCCTGTACTCACCAAGAGAGAATCTCCTCTCAGGCTTTGCATTGATTGAGATTTGCTTAAACCAGTGAATATTCTTCATGGGTTTGTGATTAAAATTTGAATTGAAAATATAAATTTCAATTTAAATGTGACCCAGAACAGAAAAAATTCAACTTGATTTGCTTAAGAAGTTCACTGATCCAACTACATTTCGAAAATTTAAACCTCACATGTAATGAATCATTGGAAGACATAACTCAGCTTAACAACTCATCTATTGACTCAAATGGTAATTCAAGAACAAAAAAACAAACAAAGAAGCTTGTTCTTTAAAATATGAATGAAAATGAAATCTAAAACTAGCTAAACTTCATTAAATTTGATATAAAAAAGATCCCAAATCTCAAAACTTAGGCTTTAATTCAGACAAAATGATGGGAAGCAAAAAAAAATAAAATAAAAAATCTACTACTTTGATGACAACAAGAACTTTCTTATAATACATAAAAGGAAACTTCGATTAAAAAAAAAAAAAGTTGAAACTTTGTAAAAAAAAAAAGGGCATAGAAATGGAAAATGAAGCTCAGAGAGTCGGTTGAGTGGTGGTTGATGATTTTTGTTGTTATTGTTTTGCAGGGAAAGCAAGAACAGGAGGTTTTGTTTGTAATTTGTTCACTCTGTTTGTGTTGTGTAACATTTCATAATAACGTGCGAGATCAACTTCAGAGGAGACCAAGCGGGACCTTATTGATAATGACCACTCCCCTTTACCTTTTTACCCCTTCTAGTTTCGGAGGGTACATGTGTAATTTCAGAATGAAGGGTTGGCGTAACAAGTAGAGAGTAATTATTTGGTTCCACTTATTTAACGATATTTCTACGGATAATTTTTAGTAATATTTAGTGATATTTTTAGTTCAAGAAGTTGTACATTTTAGAAATGGATTTAGAATGTACAACTGTTTGAAGCACAATTGTTATTAAAATATCACCATAAAGTTATTTTTTTTAATTTTTTTTTTACTATTTTAATATGTATTGTAAGATATTATTAAGTTGTTACCACTTAATAGTATGAATGGTAATGAGGAAAAGAGGGGAAGAGATCAACATCCTTCTACTCATCCCCGATATTCTGCTTATGTCTTCGTCTCATCCACGTCCCCTCATAATTATTTGATGGGAGGATATGAGGATCCCCGAATAATTAATGGGTCCCTGAGTGGACCCGAACCTCGAATATCTGGTAATTTACTCCAAAATAAACTAATATAAATTAACATATATAATATAACTATGAATCCAAAAAAATAATACATCTAGTTCGGATTATTCAAAAAATGATAATAAATATTACATTAATTTTTTTTTTACAAAAATTACAATAAATAAATCATCAATCAATTCATCTTCAGAATCCTATAACAAAAGAAAAAAGATTACTGTAGGCACTGCATTTTGCATGTAAGTCCCTATGATGAGTCTCATTTGGAGACACTACCTTTTAAGTCACAGAAGTCGCGGGAAACGAATGTCGGAAGGGGAAATTCAGAATAAGTATGCCATCGGATTCAATTCACATGTTCACTGCTTTCGTTCGTGCTGCGTTCGTGAACACGTTCGAACGTCAAGCAGATTGCGGGCGTTCGTGTAGCGTTCGAATGTTGTCGGTACTTCTGGTTTTGTTGCTAGCCTCACACTACCCAGCCCAATTAGCCCACCAAATCGCATCCAAAAATAATTAAAAATATTTAAAACACATGTCACAAATCTAAATAATCACCTACCTAAATGAAACAATCACATACCAAATCAAAACATCAAATATATGATCTTCTTCCTAATTAAGCCAAATCATGTCCCCAATTAACTAGATATTTTCCTTGTGAGACACTAATTAGGAGATGCCACTCATGATTCCATTGATTATTTTCCTATTCACACAAGAGAAAACCCTAGCCTTTGCCTATAAAAGAAACACAAATCCAACCCTTCACACCCTAACACATACATACAAATCATAGAAAATTCTGCAAAAACATTAGCAACCAAACTCTCCAAAAAAACCCTAGATCATCTCAGAAACACAAAAAAAAAAAAAAAAACCTTAGTACATTCACAAAAAAAAAAAATCAATCCATAACACCACTGAAATCACCCCTAAAACTGCACTATAACTACCAAAAATCACCCTCAAACACAGCAGCAAAATAGCAGCCCAAACAATGAAACAGCGAGGGAAAATGTTGAACTAGTGAACCAGAGGAGTTGCGGAGCATCAACCCTTCCGACGACCGTGTACCGTACTTCCGATAGACGATTTTAAAAGGTTAGACCTGAGGGCACTTTTCTTATTTATTTTCATTCGTCTTTTAATTGTTTTATTTATTTTCTTTGCATGAGAGTCGTTTGTGGATGCATGTTGTGGCCTTTGAATGGATGGGAAAATGTGTCGCCTCTTGTGGTATATCGGATGGAAACCCAGACGTAAATTCCGTAGCCGAATCCGAATGGACGATAGTGCGGTCTGTACTTGGGAGACAACTCCATGTACCACTTGAGAAAACGGCACATGTTTCACTTTATTTTATCTTGTTTGTCTATTATTTACATTTTACATTCCGCCATTTACCTTATGTACGTTATTCGTTTGTGTATTGATGATGCGGTGCGCATGGGCTAACTAGGGTGGATTAAAGGTTCTCTATTCGAGGGAAAATGCCTAAAGGCTACCTTTACCACGATGTTTTGTCGCGCTGGACGAAGTATGTTTGATTGAATGTGAGATATGTTTAATCGGACATACGAAGTTCCACATCATTGTCTTATTCATTTGCATTCATAGTAATATAATGCACATCGGCTAACTAGGGTGGATTAAAGGTCCTCTATTCGAAGGAAAATGCCTAAAGGCTACCTTTACCATGATGTTTTGCCGCGCCTTTTGTTATGTCATTGAATTTGTTCATATCATTGTTCTATTTACGCATGTATTGCATTCTAGTGCACATGGGCTAACTAAGGTGGTTTAAAGGTCCTCTATTCGAGGGAAAATGCCTAAAGGCTACATTTACCACGATGTTTTGTCGCGCCGGACGAGGTACACCCGATTGAATGGGAATGAGTTCAATCGGGCACACGGGGTCCTACATTGTGCATTTGCTCATCTATGTATATGTCTACGTCATCTATCAAGCATCAGGTCTTGTCCCGTTCGAACGCGTTCTTGAACGCTATAAGAACGTGAACCTTCTGTTTCCCATTCGAATGCGTTTATGAACGCTACTCGAACGCGCATGCGGATTATTTCATCAGGTTTTGTCCCGTTCGAATGCGTTCTCAAACGTTATACGAACGCGAACCTTATGTTTCCTGTTCGAACGCCACTCAAATGCGCATGCGTTTTATTTCATCAGGTCTTATCTTGTTCGAACGTGTTCTCAAACGCTATACGAACGCGAACCTTCTGTTTACCGTTCGAACACGTTTACGAACGCTACTCGAACGCTTTGTTTTGTCATGCATCAGGTCTTGTCCCGTTAGAACACGTTCTCGAACGCTATACGAACGCAAACCTTCTGTTTTCCATTCGAACGCATTTTCAAACGCTACACGAATGCACATACACTGAACTGATTCATTTTCATCACATTTCATGCATAATTCCTTCTTGGGTGATTTCTCTTGTATCATGTAATTAATCACATCATTCCATTATTGATACTTTTACCGTTATCATCTATTTGTGTTCCCGCATTTATCTATTGATGTGTTTATGAGATGGTGTCCAAGCATGATTTGGTCGTTAGTATGTTACTTTGGTTCTTAAGCATGATTCAACTGTTAGTACGTTATTCCTCTATGCATGATTTGGTTATCTTCTTCGCAATAGGCATTCAATTTACGTTTATGTTTAGGTTGCTATTTATTTTTCGTGTTTGATAATTCAACATGTTCATGAGATTATTGTGTGATATCGTATATTTGTCGTTATGATGATTTATTTTATACATACGAACTTAGGCGTAAATTATCCTTGGAAATATATGTTGCTTAGGCTTGGTTAGATTATTGCACAAATCATTTCATTACAAGTGGCATAAGTAAGAGACCATTCCGAACCAAACGGTTTAAGGTCTTCCTTTGTGAGGGGTGAGTGCGGCCTTAAATCATTTTCCCGGTTCACATCGGGTGGCGACTCCATGTTATTTCTCCGGTTTAGTTCCCCCACGGGCTATTCCGTACTCCCGATCGGGCCGCGAGCCCGGAACAGCGTCGTCCATGTCTGTGTCCTACAGTCTGGCGACTCCACTGGGGATAGAGAATTGGCCCGAAATAATGTCTTGTAATGTTTGTGATTTGTGCTTTAATTAACCGTGTTTACCGTGGGTTGAAAGGGGTTTAATCAAAGGCACTTTTTAAGGCTAGGTAATGGTTTGGTGTCTTCCTTCATTCACTACCTTTCTATAAGGAAAAGCTGTGAAGGCACCTACATAATCATGTACTTGCAGCTTATTGTGATGGACTAATTTGGAGGACTCGTTGTTTATTCCTGTCACCAAGCGATAAGAGCCTAAGAGGCTTGGGTTTTTAAGAGAGTTCGCTCCGCCCTCCCTCTGGGGAATCTACAATGGGAAATTCATTTGACAGTCAGTCACACACCATAACTCGTTGGCATGTACCGTAAGGTATAAAAAAGGTGCGCTCACTTGGTCGCTTGAACCCTTGAGTGGGGAGACCTAGTTGTAGATAATCCTTCGCCAGTGAGAGTCTTTGTCCACACTCCCGCAAACCTACACGTAGACCGGAGTTGTATGGCCTATAGTAACTATTTCCTTGTGCTTGTGGACCATCCTCATTTGGATGCAGTTGGACCTCTTGTCAGAAATGCGAACTTGTTGGGCCATTTAAACTGGGACGAGTTCGTATCCTATGACAATTGGGCCAAAAGCTTCTGAAATGTCGATGGCCGCTCTGTAGAAATTATTGCTTTATGTTTGGATGCTTGGGACCATCCTCATTTGGATGCAGTTGGACTTCTTGTCAGAAATGCGAACTTGTTGGGCCATTTAAATTGGGACGAGTTCATATCCTATGACAATTGGGCTAAAGGCTTCTGAAATGTCGATGAGCCGCTCTGTAGAAATTATTGCTTTATGCTTGAATTATCTCTTTATGCTTGGGACCATCATCACTTGGCTGCAATTGGACCTCTTTTCAGAAATGTGAACTTGTTGGGCCATTTAAATTGGGACGAGTTCGTATCCTATGAAAATTGGGCCAAAAATCTCTAAAATGCTGACGGGCCATCATGTGTTTGGGCCCCTTATCATTTGAAGTTGTTTAACTATGTTATCGCAAAGGTGTAAACTTGTTGGGCCTTTTCAACTAGGACAAGTTTTCACCTTGAAATAACAGGATTGAATACTTTAAAATGATAATGGGCCGATTTATATGTTCCATGCATCGTACGTATCTCATGCATCTCATGCATACACACATCATGTAAACTCTCTTGTGTCTTAAGAGCCATCATAGATATCTGTTGGGTTAGGGAAAAGGGAAGACTTGTTAAAAGGCCAATAGCAAACATGAGTGAATCAGAGAATGAAGCATCCCGTATGGATCAGTTGGAAACAAATCTCACCAAGGTTACTGAACAGTTGCAAGCCTTGACTGCTGCTATGACCAATATGGTTGTGCCCCGTGCTGGAGGAAGCTCTGAGAATGAGAGGCATGAAGACCCTCCGACTAGACTGAATGATGATATCCCTGGTTTTGATGATGATATGGCTGAATATGCTGCGGGGAAAATGGCAGGGTCTCAAACTGAACTGCAGAAACTCCGAGATCAGGTAGAGTCGGTTACTCGTAAGATGAAGGGCAAGCACGAAGACCTGTTGGATTATGAGGCAATGACGTTTGAGGAACAGATGTCAGCTCAGTTTAAATGCCAGATATAGGCAAGTTTAATGGGAACGGGGACCCAATGGTCTATCTCATGCAGTATGTCTCTGTTATGAGTTCCGTGGGCCTGTCAAAACGTCAGGTTCAGAAAATGTTTGGGATGTCGCTCGAGGGGGCACCTGTTGTATGGTATCATAGCCTGGAGAGGAAGATCAAAGAGGATTGGAGGGAATTGGCGGAGGCCTTCTTGAAACAGTATGTTACAGATCTGGAGATCGATTTGTCACTCCGGGACTTAGAAAACACCAAGCAGAAGCCGGAAGAAAGTTTCAAAGAGTATGTGGACCGCTGAAGAAGCCAGCTTCTAAAGATGCAGACTCGGTCCTCAGAGAATGACCAGATTAAGATGATTATCAAAGGTATTAATCCTTCGATCTATGGCAAGTTAAGGAGGATGACCTCCATGATAACTGATTTTCGACAGTTGAGGGAGACTATCATGGATATTGAGGAAGAATAAGCTGAGAACAGAAATTTCTATAGCCTGAACATGAGACCCATTGGGGGAACATCAGGTGCCAAGCCTGTTGCTGCTGAGATTGCTGCTATCCGGAACCGACGATTCTTCAACCTGGGTAGACCCTTGTCTAAGGTGATGGAGAAAGTAAAGAGACAGTGACTTCTGAAATCCTTAAAGACCAAACCACTTCGACAACCCCCACCACCGCATCTCAACCTGAACCATTATTGCCATTTCCACCAACAGAAGGGCCATGACACGGATAATTGTGCCCGCCTCCGACATGAAATACAGGACCTTAAAACACACAAAAACCCTCTTCCGAATTACCACTCTGTCCCACCACCAACCTATATGATAAACTCCGGCCTACCCGAAAGCCTTGTCCTCAAATCCTTTGACCACCAAGCCTTTTGCCTGGGAATTTGGGATAGCAACAGTGAGGATGAAGCAGAACATGGGAATAATTTCTGGGAAGACTTCTCCAGTAGTGATGAAGATGAGGTGAGAGGAATGACACGCATCGAGCGTTTCTACAGTGATACAACTAAGAAGGGTAGGGAAGTGTTAATGGAAGGCAGAGAAATGTCTGAAAATATAGAGACTGCTAAGGGGGATGCAGTGCTGCGTCAGTTGAGGAAGACCCGAGCACAAGTGAGCATCTGGGAGTTGTTATATGCATCTCAGGAGCACATGTGGGCCATGGTTGAGGCATTAAGCAAGATAATAGTGACGGAGGATGCTAATCCAGCAATGTTTATGGGTTCAGTGCAAAAAAAAGCTCTACAGATAACCTTTTCTGATGAGGAACTCCCGGCTGAGGGAAGGAACCATAATAGACCTTTGTTCATCAGAGCTGAAGTAAGGGGCATGAAGACATCTTGTGTGATGGTAGATGATGGCTCATCCATCAATGTTTGTCCATTGAAGATTTTGGCAAAGCTGGGTATGAAGGCAACGGATCTGAACCCCTCCAGTATGACTATCAAAGCTTATGATGATAGCAAGTGGGGAGTTGAGGGTACCTTTACTGCGGTAGTCAGGGTCGGCCCAATTGAGGATGAAGTTGAGTTCACAGTGTTGGATATCCCGGCCACTTTTGCTTTATTGTTAGGAAGGCCTTGGTTTCACAGGCTTAGGCCGTGCCTTCCACTATGCATCAGGCCATCAAGTTCCCGTACGGGGGAGAGATTATCACCATCCAAGCTGAAGTAGATAATATTGTGGCTGATTTAGAGATACAGTCTTTTGCGAGGTTCCATGTATCAGCAACTTTTGAAGAATGGGTAGATCCTAAGGTAGCTAGGATCATGGAGAAAATGAAGTTCGAACCGGGTAAAGGTTCAGGTGTAGGAGGGACCCTGCCAAACTTTAAAGGCAGACCACTCGGAGAGGGCTGGGGTACAAGTTTGATGAGGATAAGTTGATGGCCAAGAAGAAAGGGTTGAAGCTGATTGAATGTTTTGTGAAGGCAACGAGATATCAAGGAGAACCTGAACCAATAGAAGTCAATGGAATCGTGGTGCCCGGGTTTGAGATCTTTCAGGATATGTTTGGGTGAGAAGTCACTGGCGTCAGAAATTGTGAAGAATGATGAAGAGAAATGAGAAGAAGAGCTGATGAAACTGGAGAGTCTGACATTTGAGGATAATAAAGTAACCGAGGAAGACCCAGCTGTGGGAGATGAAACATATGTGGAGGATGAAGATGTTTATCTCTCTGATTTATTTGAATGTATTCCTCATGCACAGCTAGCAATAAAGACAATCATTTTACTTACTCGTCTAAGTCTCCTCCCTTTCAATTTGCATGACTTGAGTATATTGATATCAGTTCCACCAGAACAAATGCATTCAACCTTGGTACGCTAGAGAGCCGCAAGGAAATTCTAATTGCAAGTGAGGTTACCTCTGAGGAGCGGGAGAAATTAGAAGAGGTTTTAGCCAAATATGCCAAAGTATTTGATTGGTCCTATGAGGACATGCCTGGAGTAGACAGAAGCATCGCCCAGCATACCATACCAACTTATCCAAATATGAAGCCAGTGAAACAGAAACTTCGGCGAATGAGACCTGAGTAGGCCGAGAAAGTCAGAGAAGAAGTCAAGAAATAGATAGATGTGGGATTCCTGGAAGTAGTGAAGTATCCTGAATGGTTGGCAAATATTGTGCCAGTCCCGAAGAAAGACGGGAAGGTCAGAATGTATGTGGACTACAGAGGTCTTAACAAGGCTTGCCCGAAAGATGATTTTCCTCTACCTCATATAGATGTACTAGTTGACAGTGCGGCTTTATCTGCCATGTATTCGTTTGCAGATGGGTTTTCAAGATACAATCAGGTTCCCATGGCTGAAGAAGACAAGCACAAGACGACCTTTGTCACCGAGTGGGGCACATATTGTTACAAAGTAATATCGTTTAGGCTCAAGAATGCAGGAGCAACTTATCAGCGGATGACTACTACATTATTCCACGATTTGATGCACAAAGAGATTGAAGTGTATGTGGATGACATGATGGTGAAATCAGAGACAAGAATTGGGCATATAGAAGCACTGGAGAAGTTCCTTCAGAGAGTTGACAAATACAACTTGTGGCTGAATCCCAAGAAATGTGTGTTTGGGGTAACATCAGGAAAGTTGCTGGGACATACAGTGGGAATGGGAGGAATAGAGGTAGACTCTGAGAAGATCAAAGCCATCACAGAGATGCTAGCACCAAAGACAGAGAAAGAAGTCAGAACATTCCTTGGGAAAATTCAGTACATCAGTCAGTTCATCGCCAAGTTGACATCAGTGTGTGAGCTTATCTTCAAACTGCTGAGAAAAGACCAGCGAGTGAAATGGAATGAGCAATGTTAAACAGCCTTCGACAAGATCAGAGAATACTTGGTAAAGCCTCATGTATTGAAACCTCTGAGACCAGACAGACCCTTGATATTGTATTTGTCCATAGAATCAGAAGCACTGGGGGCAATGATGGTACATGCAAATGAGACAGGGGTAGAGCATGCAGTCTACTATCTCAGTAAGAAGATGCTTCTGTACGAAGCCCATTATCAAGAAGTAGAGAAGATCTATTTAGTAGTGGTATGGGCGTCCAGAAAACTGCGGCATTACTTCCAGTCTTACAATATCCAAGTGGTAGCAAAGGATAATCCTTTGAAGTATCTGCATTCAGTACCTTCGCTAGTGGGGAAGTTGGGCAGATGGTTAGTGTTGCTGACAGAGTTTGACATTGAGTATCTCACCTCCAAAGTAATCAAATGGCGAGCCGTAGCAGAGTTTCTGGCATTGCAACCTATTGAAGGGGATCAGTACAAGTTTGAATTATCAGATGAAGAGATCCAAGCAATAACAGTCCAAAGATGGAAGATGTATTTTGACGGAGCAGTGAATTGGAAAGGAGCCGGAATTGGGATTGTGATAGTAACCAATGAAGGATAAACTTTTCCCATGGCCAGGGGATTGACGTTCGGAGTAACTAACAACATGGCCGAGTATGAAGCATGTGTTTTCGGATTGACTGCACTGATAGCCTTAAAGGCTGAGAACGTGGAGGTCTACGTAGATTCGATTTTGGTAGTCCGATAGATACAAGGAGGATGGGAATTTAAGGAAGAACGGTTGAAACCGTACCTTTTTCACCTCAGAAAGTTGGCACAGGCTATCCCCGACTGTAAGTTTCAGCACTTGCAGCGAGAAGAGAATCAGATGGCAGACGCATTAGCTACACTTGCAGCGACTTGGGAAAATCCAGAGAAGTTAGTGATGAGACCATTAATACTGACAATAGCAAGCAGACCTGTTTATGAGATAAAAAGAGTTTTGGAAGTAGAGATCGATGAAGGAAACCTTGGTACCATGATATTCAACGATACCTTGAACATAGAGAACTCCCAGAATGAGCAAGCAGAAAAGACATAATAGCCATTCAGAAGTTGGCTTCTCAGTATGTGATTTTCAAAGGAGAATTGTACAAGAGACAGGTAAATGGTGTTCAGCTGAAGTTTTTGAGAAAAGAAGAAGCTTAGAAGGCAATGGTAGAAATACATGTTGGGGTATGTGGACCACACATGAATGGGTTGAATTTGTCTCGCAAGATTGTAAGACAAGGTTTCTACTAGTTGACCATGGAGACAGATTGTGCGAAGCTGGTAAAACATTGTCATGATTGTCAAGCACACGGTAATTTGAACCATTTGCCGCACACAGAGTTACACAGGCTATCAGAGCCATGGCCTTTTTCAGCATGGGGAATTGACATGATCGGAGAGATTCGACCGAATGCATCGAATGGACATCATTTCATAGTAGTGGCAGTGGACTACTTCTCAAAATGGGTGGAAGCCGAGTCATTTCGTAACGTCACAACAAAGCAGATGGCAAAGTTCATAGCTCGGAACATCATATGTCGGTATGGGATGTCGCATCATGTAGTGACAGACAACAGAGTTCAGTTTCAAGGAGAAACAAAGGCAATGCTACAAAAGTACGGGATAGGCCATCACAAGACATCACCTTACAGGCCGCAAGCAAATGAGGTAGTCGAGGCAGCCAATAAGACAGTGAAGAATTTATTTGCCAAGATGAAGATTGGGCTGATAAGCTACCGTACGCCCTGTGGGGGTACAGAAAATCTATGAAAACAGCAACATGAGCCACTCCTTACTCTTTGGTCTATGGAATGGAAGCAATACTGCCAATGGAAGTTGAGATACAGTCCATGCGGGTATTAGCAGAAGCAAAGTTGCCTGAACAAGAGTGGACCTCGCAAAGGTTTGAACAGTTAGCATGGATGAAAAGAGAATGAAGTCCTTGCATCACATGCAGATATATCAGAAGAGACTAGCCCGAGCATTCAACAAGAAGGTGCGTCATACTAAGATCAGAAAGGGTGATTTAGTACTTAAGCAGTCAAGGCCGTCGACGACAGACCCAAGAGGAAAGTTCAGACCCAACTGGGAAGGACCCTACATAGTGCAAAAAGTAATGGGAAATGGGGCAGTGAGACTGTCAGATTTGGAAGGGAATGAGTTCACCAAGCCGATCAACATAGACATATTGAAAGAGTATTTCGCTTGAGAAAGAGAAGACCTAACCCAACGAGATAGGAAACTCATTCATGGATACATATAACGTGTTTTGGCATTCTTTTTTGTAGTAACAGATTTTCAAAGAAGAAAGCGGCAAATGCAAGTCAACCAGAAGCAACAACACATCGGTATCAGTTTTGGGGATGAGTCTCAAGGTCGTGACCCACATCAATATCAACATCAGTTTTGGAGATGAGTCCCAGGGTTGAGACCCACGTCATCAGTATCGGTATTGTCAGGTATGGCACTCTTGGGGCGAGACTCACATCATTATCAGTATCAGTCTTGTCAGGTATAACACTATGGGGCAAGGCCCATATCATTATAAATATCAGTTTTGGGGATGAGTCCCGGGGGCAAGGCCCACCTCGGCATCAGTATCAGAATTGGGGATGAGTCCCAGGGGCGAGGCCTACCTCAGCATCAGCATCAGTTTTGGGGATGAGTCACAGGGTCGTGACCCACATCATCAACAGTTTTAGGGATGCATCCCGGGGTCGTGACCCACATTGTCAATGTTATCGGGATGCGTCCCAAGGTCGAGGCCCCCGTTTTCGGTTACATTTATCGGGATTTGTCCCAGGGTCGTTGGCCCCCTGCATCATCAGTTTTGGGGATGCGTCCCAGGGTTGTGACCCACTTTGTCAGCGGTATTGGGATGCGTCTCAGGGTCGAGGTCCCGTTGTCAATTGCAGTTATCGGGATGTGTCCCAAGGTCGTTGGCCCCCTACATCTTCAAAATTTTGGCGATGTGTCCCAGGGTCGTGACACACATTGTCAGCGGTATTGGGATGCGTCCCAGGGTCGAGGCCCCCGTTGTCGGTTGCAGTTATTGGGATATGTCCCAGGATCGAGGTCCACTGCGTCATCAACTCAGCTCAAAGCAGCAGACAAGTCAGGTTGAAGCTGGCGAGCCAGGTAAGTAAAAATCCATTGCACAACTTTGATAGGATTGTCATTGTCACACACTTCATAAGTCCCATCAAAGTGGGGGCGACTGTAGGCACTGCATTTTGCATGTAAGTCCCTATGATGAGTCTTATTTGGAGACACTACCTTTTAAGTCACGGAAGTCGCGGGAAACGAATGTCGGAAGGGGAAATTCAGAATAAGTATGTCATCAGATTCAATTCACATGTTCATTGCTTTCATTCATGCTGCGTTCGTGAACATGTTCGAACGTCAAGCATATTGCGGGCGTTTATGTAGCGTTCGAATCGGCGTTCGAACTGTGTCGGTACTTCTGGTTTTGTTGCTCGCCTCACGACCCAAGCCCAATTAGCCCACCAAATCACATCTAAAAATAATTAAAAATATTTAAAACACATGTCACAAATCTAAATAATCACCTACCTAAATGAAACAAATCACATACCAAATCAAAACAAATCAAATATATGATCTTCCTAATTAAGCCAAATCATGTCCCCAATTAACTAGATATTTTCCTTGTGAGACACTAATTAAGAGATGCCACTCATGATTACATTGATTCATTTCCTATTCACACAAGATAAAACCATAGCCTTTGCCTATAAAAGAAACACAAATCCAACACTTCACACCTAGCACATACATACAAATCATAGAAAATTTTGCAAAAACATTAGCACCCAAACTCTCCAAAAAAACACCCTAGATCATCTCAAAAAAAAAAACATTAGTACTTTCACAAAAAAAAAAGAGAAAATCAATCCATAACACCACCGAAAATCACCCCTAAAATTGCACTATAACCACCGAAAATCACCCTCAAACAGCAACAAAATAGCAGCCCAAACAACGAAACAGCGAGGGAAAATGTTGAACCAGTGAACCGGAGGAGTTGTGGAGCATCAACCCTTCCGACGACCGTGTACCGTACTTTCGATAAACGATTTTAAAAGGTTAGACCTGAGGGCACTTTTCTTATTTATTTTCATTCGTCTTTTAATTGTTTTATTTATTTTCTTCGCATGAGAGTCGTTTGTGGATGCATGTTGTGGCCTTTGAATGGATGGGAAATGTGTCACCTCTTGTGGTATATCGGATGGAAACCCAGATGTAAATTATGTAGCCGAATCCGAATGGACGGTAGTGCGGTCTGTACTTAGGAGACGACTCCACGTACCACTTGAGCAAACAACACATATTTCACTTTATTTTATCTTGTTTGTCTATTATTTACATTTTACATTCCGCCATTTACCTTATGTACGTTATTCGTTTGTGTATTGATGATATGGTGTGCATGGGCTAACTAGGGTGGATTAAAGGTCCTCTATTCGAGGGAAAATGCCTAAAGGCTACGTTTACCATGATGATTTGCCGCACCGGACGAAGTATGTTTGATTGAATGTGAGATATGTTTAATCGGACATACGGAGTTCCACTCATTGTCTTATTCATTTGCATGCATAGTAATATAATGCGCATGGGCTAACTAGGGTGGATTAAAGGTCCTTTATTCGAGGGAAAATGCCTAAAGGCTACCTTTACCACGATGTTTTGTCGCGCCTTTTGTTATGTCATTGACTTTGTGCATATAATTGTTCTATTTACGCATGTATTGCATTCTAGTGTGTATGGGCTAACTAGGGTGGGTTAAAGGTCCTCTATTCGAGGGAAATGCCTAAAGGCTACCTTTACCACGATGTTTTGCCGCGCCGAACGAGGTACACCCGATTGAATGGGAATGAGTTCAATCAGGAACATGGGGTCCTACATTGTGTATTTGCTCATCTATGTATGTGTCTGCATCGTCTATCAAGCATCAGGTCTTGTCCCGTTCGAACACGTTCTCGAACGCTATACGAACGCGAACCTTCTGTTTCCTGTTCGAACGCGTTTACGAACGCTACTCGAACGCGCATGGGTTTTATTTCATCAGGTCTTGTCTCGTTCAAACGAGTTCTCAAACGTTATACGAACACAAACCTTCTATTTCCCGTTCGAACGCATTTACGAACGTTACTCGAACGCGCATGCGTTTTGTTTCATCAGGTCTTGTCATGTTCGAACGCGTTCTCAAATGCTATACAAACGCGAACCTTCTGTTTACCGTTCGAACAGGTTTACGAACGCTACTCGAATGCTTTATTTTGTCATGCATCATGTCTTGTCCCGTTCGAACGCGTTCTCGAAAGCTATACGAACGTAAACCTTCTGTTTACCGTTCGAACGCGTTTTCAAACGCTACACGAACGTACATACACTGAAATGATTCATTTTCATCACATTTCATGCATAATTTCTTCTTGGGTGATTTCTCTTGTATCATGTAATTAATCACATCATTCCATTATTGATACTTTTACCGTTATCATCTATTTGTGTTCCCGTATTTATCTATTTGATGTGTTTATGAGATGATGTCCAAGCATGATTAGGTCGTTAGTATGTTACTTGGTTCTTAAGCATGATTCAGATGTTAATACGTTATTCCTCTATGCATGATTTGGTTATCTTCTTTCGCAATAGGCATTCAATTTACGTTTATGTTTAGGTTGCTATTTATTTTTCGTGTTTGATAATTCAACATGTTCATGAGATTATTGTGTGATATCGTATGTTTGCTGTTATGATGATTTATTTATACATGCGAACTTAGGCGTAAAAATCCTTGGAAATATATGTTGCTTAGGCTTGGTTAGATTATTGCACAAATCTTTTCATTACAAGTGGCATAAGTAAGGGACCATTCCGAACCCAACGGTTTGAGGTCTCCCCTTGCGATGGGTGAATGCGGCCTTAAATCATTTTACCGGTTCACACCGGGTGGCGACTCCATGTTATTTCTCCAGTTAAGTTCCCCTGCGGGTTATTCCGTACTTTCGACCGGGCCGCGAGCCCGGAACAGCGTCGTCCACGTCTGTGTCCTACAATTACTTTTTATAAATTTAAAATAAATATCCAAATCAATATTTGAAACAAAAACCAAAACAATATTTACAATAAAGGCATTTATCTTGTCCACCTCTTGCTCCTCTTTCTTCTTCAAGGAATGTGGCAAATTCAGGCAAAACCTCAGGTTTCAAATCTAAATAATAAAAATAAATATAAGCAAAATAACTTATGAGCAGAAATATTTACCAATATAATGTAAAAGAATATTATACCTCCCTTGTATGCACGTAGCCAACTTTGATAACACATCAAAGACTCCAACGTACTTATAGATCATGCGCTATTTTTCCCGAAACTTAACCCAAATTAGTATGCATGTTATTGTAGGAACCAATTTCCTAACGCAGTGGAAACACGTTAGGCATCCGGATCGGACTTGAAATTTTTTCTACCATTCTCTTTGAGTGGCCGAATATTACCAACACCAAGAATGAATTTTTACTTCTGTTTTGGATAAAATTTCAGCTTTGGAACAACCCCCGAATAACGACACAAAAACTGGACTGTTTTGGATCGGTTTCTGCTATGTTTCAGGTATGCCTTTTCAGCCAAAAATAGTCCCAACACATCCCCAAAAATACCCCTTAAAGCTCCCTAAAATTCTGGATCAAACGCAAAAAAAATCGATCCCCATTTCACTAATACAACGTGCGGCAGTGAGCAAAAATTATGCTCACTGCCGAGGGTCAAGGAAGAAGGAAGAAGATTAATTTTAGTTCAACACCAAATGGACTTCCGTGCTATGTCTCGTAACTAACGGAAACTAGTGTGGGCTAGACTCACAAAACTAATCCCTAAACATTTTAGAGATTAATGTCACACAAGGTTTTTCTTTATTTTTCTTCTTGTTCTTTTTCTTGTTTTCTCAACACTTGAGAGAGTTTGAAGAAGAGGAAGATGGAGACTAGGGTTCCATATGAAAGACTTAGCCAAAAAAGAAAATAAGAAATCTTTTTATACTTAGGGTTATTTGTTTCCAAAAATAAAATAAAATTCTTCCCCTTCCACCAAGGAGAATTTCGGCTAAGGTAAGAAATTTCTAATAAATTTTGTAACATCAATTTTTAACTACTATAATTAAAAGGATGTTACAAAATTAAAAGGTCATCACCATTTTAAAAGATGTAACTCCTAAATTTAAATTCAAGAGTTTTGCAACCTAGCATAAACAAACAAGGGTTTCCAAAATTAATGTAGAGTTTTGCAACCTAGCATAACTCACCAAGGGTTTCAAAAACCCAAAATTTGGAAATTCCAAATTTGGCATCATTAAATTATATCATATATAATTTAATATTATATATTTAATAATTATCATATAATTATTAAAAACCAGATATTAAATTTCAACATATAGTTTCAAGTGTGACAAAATAATATTATTAATCATATTACTAAAATTTTCATATGTGATTATATAATTGGATTATCTAACTATATTTAACCTGCTATAATATATTGAGCTAGCAAGAGGTCTGAAGTTGCACTCTCGTTGCCGCAGTTAGTATATTAAGTCAAACCACATCGGTGTCCATCGATATAGTATCTCGTAATTAAAGTCGGATCATAATGTCTGTTATACCCGTCCTAAATGATCACATCATACAAGGTGTCTATATTCTCATGTCTCCACATGGACGATCCCGGATCAAGGTCACCATACAATTATAGAATGGATCGCGGCTATAGATAAACCACAAACAAAGTACCTGCTTTGTTTGCTCTCTATGGACTATTTTAGATTACTAACTTTAGACTTAAATCATCTTGTGTACGACACTCATACACTAAGTCTGAAAGTACATAAGTAATCTAGGGTAAACATGATAATACACAATATGTGATATTAAACAAACACTTTGATAAGTGAACAATGCATAATTTTATTTCATAAAACATAATACCGTTTACATTACATGATGCTCTAGGGCATATATCCTAACAGTTATTGCCTTCATTTGTTTAGTATTATTTTATACATGATGATCATGGCCACCTAGTTGCATTAGTCAATACTAACTCCATGAGTTTCAGTCGTGTTGAGATAGGCCATCGTCCTTAAGACTTGCTCTCGAACAAATGTATATTCCTTCATCATTGCGGTCATCACTGAGACCATAGGCACATGACATTGCCACTCTTAAGCCTGTCTGATCATGTCTTGAATGACTCCATCATCAAAGATGTTGTAGCCTTTGGCTCATGTTTTGCAGCAAAAACCTTGGACATTCATACTAGCAAGTAGCAGCGGGATTTCTCATTGGTCGTAATCCATTTTTGATGGACATCGCGCATTGCTTCACTATAATTTCTGACCGACTCTGGAGGACATTCCTCTGTTATGACAAACTTAAGGTCTTCTGATAAGTGCGGTTTATACCCTCTTATTCCGGCATCCTTAGCCTATTATTTTATTATGTTTCGAGCCATTTAATGTCATTTGTAATTTATTTTATGTCTTGTTGGTAGAAAGCATTATAACATCAAGAATGGAGCAAATACGCGTGTTTCGGGACCTATTGGGAGCATCGGACTCAAGAACAGGTAAAATCAGCATCAGTTGCGCACTGAATTTAAAAAGGCTATAACTTTTTATCTAAAAGGCATTATGAGACCCATAATATATCGATTTACATGTACTCAAAGAGATCTAGACACTCATATAAAAATCCAGAGAGTTTGGCACCGTGGCGCCCAGCGCGCACCAGAAACATTATTTTTAGGGTTTTTAGATATTTAATTACCCCAATGCTCTATTATAAATAGATTAGTTCGTCCAAGACTCAAAGGGGGAGGATAATACACAACAAAAAACATAAAAACACATATTTTTAGAGATCCAAGGAGAATGATTGAAGAGCGACAAGATAGATTAGTTCGTCCAAGACTCAAAGGGGGAGGATAATACACAACAAAAAACATAAAAACACATATTTTTAGAGATCCAAGGAGAATGATTGAAGAGCGACAAGAGGAGACGAATGCGGTGACGTCCAAAGAGGAAGAGATTCAATTCGGGTTTTATTTTCTTGTTTCTTACTTAGAACTCTAATGATTTCCATTAGATTCATGGCTATGTTCTTATTATTTTTATCTTTAAGTCATGAACTAACTCCTTGATTCTGGAGAATGATGTAACCGATGCTTGAACCTTTGTTTTAATTGTTAATTTTGTTATGAAGTTTTATTAAGTTTATTTGTATTCTTTTGAGTTTAATTTTTTGTGTTTGCTGGCCACAAATATGATGATATATGTTTGAAATCTATCACTCGAGAGAGGGAATTTTGAATAGATCTAGAGAATATACCTAGGAATTTTATAGAGTTCGAGAGAATATATAAGTTCCTTTGAAGTCGTTAATATAGAATCACAAAGCGTAATGAGTTGTTAACTACTAGATTTTTATAGAGATATCGAAGTCTATAGTTAATGATATTTTCACTGATACTCGAGAGAGGGAGTGGATATTTTCGGAGTCTTGACTTATAAACAATATAAATGAACAAAGATTAATTGACATGACAAATACATATGCGATAGCTAGGTGAAATCAGGATCTAGAATCTCTATCGTATTAGATCCTCCAATCTAAATATTTTATATTTTATTTATTTAATTAAATCTTTGTTAATTATCGTATAAATAAAGTTAGGATTATCAATTGTAATATTTAGTGTGAGTTAACGCAATCTCTGTGGGTTCGACACTCTAAACTCATTTATACTAAAACTTGACACACGTACACTTGCGGTACAATATAAAATATCACAACATCTTCACAGACCAAGATGACGTTCATATTACTTTTCCATTTCACATAATTTTTTCCCGTTAATTTATCATTTGAGAGAATTGATATAATAGGAGAAACCATGGCTGAAAATAAAACAAGCATGTATTTTAACATTCATTCATCGCATGATAAAATCATCAAAAATATTTAGGCATAAAATTAAATATGATGCATGTATCATATATAATGAATCAGAAACCTAAAAAAGATTATTATGCCACAGAAACTATCATTTCACAAATAAGTGTCGTCTTGTGGTAGGTCAAATATTTGCATTACAGATCGAGACAATCTCCATTGATTAATATATATACGAGAATAACTCTTATTCCTATATTAATCAACCATTTTTTGATTCAATCAAGGAATTCTAATTAACATTTAATCATTTATTTTTCATTGTAACCCGTTATTTCGAAACCCTTAGACTTAACTAGTGAAGGACCGCCATAAGGTAGGTCAGTTCAATGGATACATCTAGAGTTCCTATTCTCTCGGAATCCAAATGTGATATTGACCCAAAATGGACACAATCCGTAGTAGAACGAAAACAAAGCTATTCAAGACACATTTTGAATCTTATATTTTTGAACTAATAACGGAGACCATATGATATATTGTCGTATATCTCTGTCATACTCACTATTTTAAAAATTAAGGTTTCTATTTAAAATATCTAATATTTTAATCCACCAATGTCTACAAGTTAATCTGCTGCTAAAACATAACTCAACTAGTGCAAAATTAGTTATGTATCCAATTCTAAACTCTTAAAATCCCATTCACTAATTCTTATTAGTGCAAACTAATATTTCACTTAATTAAACTAATTTAACTAAATGTACTTTAGTGATCTAATAAAATTTAATTCTTAAAATTTTAGTACACTAATAAGTTTAAAAAAAATAAAATTCATATTAAGGATAAAATTTTAATTAAACTATTTAATTAATATAAGTATGTTATAAATTCCAATGGTACGTGAAATTATATCTCGAGTGCAGACTACACTACCGTCCATTCGAAATCAGCTATGAAATTTACATCCGAGTTTCCATTCGATATATCAAAGAAAAATATAATACACTTATAATGCCTTTATATTAAATTTGAATTTTCAATTTTTTTAAACCATTAAAATAATTAATCCAATTGATATGTTTTCATACATAATATCTACTAATTTAACTTCTTAAATTTCATAAAACCAAATTTTATGATTAGAACAATTATGCATGTTTAACATGTTATGGCATGTGAAAATGCAAGAGTATACTCCATGGAATGGTAAAATTTCCTTATAATGTCGTCAATGGCAACGTCTCTCCAATTACATAAAATAATGGTACAACTCAAAATGTACATAAAAAATATTTACAACTTGTAAAATTGGCCTTATGGCCTTACAAACTCAAAACAAAATAACATAAAAATTAAGAGTCGAAAAAATTTACGACCAATGGAATACATTCATTACATGAACTTAAACAAAAAATAATCATCACATGAACATGAAAATGTGCATACTCATCACAACATGAAAAAATATATTTATATCACGTATAAATAAAATACAGAAACTTTTTCAATAAAATAAGAAAGATTAATTGCACTCTTCAATCTCGTTCTATATGCCAATTGTAAGAACCGATTTTCCGCACGGTAGAAGCATCTTAGGCACTGTGATCGACTTGAAAAAAATTTATGCTCTTCCCTCCTTATTGTTGAATATATCCAGCCCCCGTTAGTCACGATTTTATGTTATTTTTAATATTTTTAACAACACAAAATAGCCCCCCGAACAGCCCCAATACAACAACGAATTTACGACCCCGAAAATACCCACTAGACATATCGAAACTGCACTGTTTTGGTACTAATGGGGACTATAGTTCAGGTCTGATTTTTCTCACCAAAACAACATCACAACACTCTTAATACAGTCTCTTAATATTCCCAAAATTTATGTACAACAAAACAACGAAAATCGAGCACAACAAGTACCAAAAGAGGGCTCAATATGTGTTAGGATATATGCCCTAGAGCTTCATATAATGTAAATAGAATTATATTTTATGAAATAAAAAGATGTATTATTCATTTATCAAAGTGTTTGTTTAATATCACATATTGTAAATTATCTTGTTTATCCTAGATTACTCATGTGTCTTCAGACTTAGTGTATGCATGTTATACACAAGAGGATTTAAGTATGAAGTTAGTAACCTAAAATAGTCCATATATAGCAAACAAAGCGGGTACATTATGTGCTGTTTATCTATAGTTGTGATCTATTCTATAATTATATGACGACCTTGATATGGGATCTTCCATGTGGGGACATGAGAATGAAGGCACCTTATATGATGTGATCATATAGAAATGGACCCAGATAGAAATGAGTTTCTTATAATATCCATTAAATAAGAAATTCATTTCAATATACTAGATGGTCATAAATGGATTAATCTGAATCTTGAGTGTACTACGAACTCTTGCATGACAGGTTATGTCCTTTGATTTACAAAGGTGAGGTTGGTGTAGCAATCCCGACCAATAGCTACGTACTTTGGAGACATGGTTTGGTGTGTAGCTGAGGACGTTTTACATAGATAGATAATTCACTCATTCTTGCGAGAAGTAGAGGGGTATCTTCCTTAAAGGTTGATTCAGTACTTGAACGATTAGAGCGCTCAAGTTTCTCTATTACGAATAGAAAGATTAACATTCATAATGGTTATGAATAAATTGTTCATTAGAGAATCAATAGTACTTAAGGTAAAAACTAGTTAGAGGGGGTATAACGAACATTATGATCCGGCTCTAATTATGAGATACTCATGAAGGGCCAATCATTATATGTAATCACTATATCGATGAACAACGACATGATTTGCCTTAAATTATCTATTTTCTACAATGAGAATGCAGCTTCAGGATTTTAGCAAATAACTCGAAGTTAATAATTCGGAATATTTAATTAAGAGTTTAATAATATTCTGAGATTATTAGAGCTCGGAACTAGGGGTGGCAAAACGAATAAACGAATCGAATTCGTGACGAATTCTAACGAATCGAATTGTAATGCACTAAATTCGAATTCGATTCGTTTATTAAACGAATCCTGATATTAGGATTCAGATTCGATTCGTTTAATAAACGAATATTCGTATTCGATTCGTTTATTCGTTTACATAAGTCAAACAAATTGAATCGAATTTATTATTCGTTTACTATTCGCATCTGATTCGCATCCAATTCGTTTATTATTCGCATTCCATTCATTTACTATTCGTTTATATGATTATATCAAATTCGTTTATTCGTTTATATCAAATTAAACGAATCAAATTTTGTATTCGATTCGTTTAATCAAAATAAAATATATAATGTCAAAATCTAACCATACATTCCATAGTCCATACCATATTCATTGTTATAGTCTTAAAATCCATAAAACAAGTTCCAAATTTCAAATTACAAATCAAATGCATAATAACACTTAAAATCTTCAAAACACATTTTGACACATGTTGAGACAGTAAAGGCAAACTTCTTTATCATTATCATCCGGGATGAAAATCCTGCAAATAAAATAAAATTATATTATTGAGTTATGTTTTTTAAAAAAATAAATTGAAAAAGAGTTAAAGAGAAAAAAAAACCGTCAAACTTGCTGATACATCTCTTAAAATGTTGATTTGGGTTTGAGTGATTCATTGTCTTTCATATTAAATCTTACTGGATACATCTCTTTAAGTAAAAATGGCACTTCATCACACAATACTTCATCATGTTTATGTGTAAAAAATAAGTGAATTATCATATCTATAATGAGAAAATTGAATTCAATATCCTTAATCTCAGACATAGTAATCAAAAATAAAAATAAAAGATAATAAAGAAAAAAGAAAAATTACTCATTTTTTATCACTAAACAAGACAAATTGCCGATATTGCATAAACCCTAATACAAAATTAATATGTATATAAAACTAAATACGTTCTTTCAAAAAAAAAACTAAATACATTTACTCATGACATTGTGATATTTACTTTACATGAAGACGGTTCTTTTTCTTAATCATCTCCAACAGTCACTAGTTTTCAAAATCTCACACTAATCTTGCTCAACAGCCACAACAGTCAACAAGAATATGATTTTGTGATAAAAAAAACTAAAACAGAGCGAGACAGAATAGGTACCGAGAATCATAAAATGAGCTGCGGCCTGCGAGATTGAAAATCAGTGAAAATCAGTACATCAGTAAATCAGACATTGATAGAGTGACAGAGAGAGAGAGTGAGAGTGTGTGTGCGACGCTGTGAGGGGCAGCGAGAGAAGCTAACCAAGCTGGAGTGAGAAGGCTCAAGACTGTCGAAGAAGAAGAACCGAAGCTGGAGTGAGAGACGGCTGGAGTTTGAAAAATTTTGCACGGTCAAGCGTGAAGACTCATTTGAGAGAGTTTTAGGGTTTTGAGAGAGAGTGAGAGACGGATGCAGTGGAAATTCGTTTGAGAGAGGCTAGGTTAGACTTAAAAAACGTAAATTACTAATATATCCTTCTTACACTTAAACAAAAATTTGAAAATTTTAAGGGTAAATTTGTAATAACATTAAACGGGTATTAAACGAATTCGATTCGGATTCGATTCGTTTATGATTCGTTTAATAAACGAATCCTTAATAATATAAATAAAGAATTGATGACCTCAAATTCGGATTCGATTCGTTTAATAAACGAATCGAATCGAATTGACCCATTTATTAAACGAATCCATTTTTCCAAACCCGTATTCGCTTTAAAGCGAATCGAATCGAACGATAATAAACGAATCCTGACCCAAATTGCCACCCCTACTCGGAATGTTGGTTTCTAATTAGGTCCCAAGATCACTAATAAGCATGAATCATGTGTGAATAACAATTGAAGAAGTTGCGGAATACTTACATCGATCGGTTAAGCGACTCGGAGGCAACAAAAAACAACTTTGCTCGGCAGTGGACTGGTTCGGCAGTGAGCAGTCCATGCTCCTCCATTTTCTGTTTTTGAGCTCCTCGAACAAGCTCCAAGCTTCGTCGAACGATTCCCAGCTCATGGGTAGACTTCCCTATCACCTTCGCATGTCTCGTAAGTGTGCTAGCACTTGTGATTTTGCCACAAAATCCACACTCATTGCTTCCCACTGTCACGGTTTTTAAAGGAAAAACCAGTGAGATTTTTGCCCATTGGGCGTGAGATGAGGGAGAAAGAGAGAAGAGAGAGTTGTGTATTGGTTGTGAAATTTTTGTATTAAATACACACATTTGAATTTCAAATGCATTTCACTTGAATTTGACTTTCAAAAAGCAAACCATTAAAGCCTTAATGGCACCAACCACACACATCACTTCCATCAATCATGAATAGTGACTTACGTCAATCACTCAAAGTGAAAGACATCCATCATTTGATTGACGAATGATGTGACGCTAGTTGCGACTAGCGATTTGACGCTTGATTTGACTTGCATGCCGCATTCGAATTCGAAATGCGAATGCGCTCACAAATAATATCGGGCTCAGGTTCACTAATTCCAAATTAATAAATTTTCCGTTGCGTCGTAATTAAATGATTACGCCTAGCGAAATCACTATTCACATCGCTAACGAATTAATTCTAAATTAATTCGTTCGCTCGAATTAAAATCTAATTTTAATTCCACGTCGAAATCCAATTTCGTTTAATATATCAAATATATTAATTTCTTGATTAATTCCAAATTAATCGTTATCTCTCTTTAATTGATATTTTATCTAGATAAAATATCTCCGCAATTAATCCCAGATTAATTCTCTCTCATCTTATTAATCTCAGATTAATATAGAGTGCGAGTTATACGTCATCGGTGAATCTTTGGGAAGCGACCCATGAGATCCCTGGATATGTTGGCAGTAAATTCGATCGTCGGACTATCCGAACACGTAAGTAACTCGTACTACGTTTATACCGAATTACAAGACAAGGTTGGCCTCTAGCAAAGCGCCATGCCTCCCCAATTCTCCGGAAACATCCTTACAGGAATAAGGATCTATATCAAGCGTAGTATACCGTAGTATTGCGTATTTCTGTCCAGTATCGAATGATCACGTGCTAGGCCTGGGGCTGGAAATGTGTCTGCCTCGTACGAAGCACATGTCGGATGTCTGGTAACTAGTCTCTATATCGGATAACTATGACCATGTCATATTATCTCGATGGCTGCAGCACTTAAGAGAACCAGTACCGTATCCTACGTGACCATCATCTCTATATGACTGGAGTGATACTTCCATCTTGACATCACACCCAACACACTACGATTCTCAATATACTCAATATTTGCATACACAGAAACCGGTTAAAGACCTGGACGACCTCAGCCAAAGTATATTGATTGTCGTATGTATTAGCGGTGCAAGTCTCAGGTTAAGACCAAATACACCTACCCTGATTTCGGACTTCCATAGACACATAGACATACTACCAATGGAATTCCAAGTGGGTCTTATCCAGAGCGAAGCTGTTTCCCGTACCATTGGTAAAACACAACCTCCTATTACACTTGCATGAGTATCATATACCCAAATATATGAGAACTATGACGTTGTGCTCTCACAAACGCGCACAAGTGTAATACTAGTCTTTTACGTATTTATCGATGTTCAATCTCGATAATACTATGAGTAGGGATATTTAATGATTTATCCTTCGTGGACTGATACTGTCTCATATCATTCTCCGTCCAGGAACAAATCATAGGGACCTATCATCATTTATACATCTTGGTGATCTAATCACAAATGATAAGAGTGCAATCTCCTTTGTCACATAGTTAATTTGTACAACAACACCATGATCTGTACAAATAGTGACGTTATGGGTCATAATTGTCCAACAGGAACTATATGTCCATTTGGTCCTCGTGTTAGCTCGATATACTGTATCGGATTAAATATAATTGGATAGTCCAATTATATACTCATATTATGATTAATAATATATTTTGTCACACTTGAAATTATATATTAATTTTAAATATGGTTTTTATAATAAATGATTATATGATAATTATTTAATATAAATTATTAAATTATATATTTTAATTTAATAAAGTTATATTTTTGAATTTCCAAATTGGATACTCTTTGTTTGATTTTGGAAGTTACACATTTTAAATATGGTAATAACACATTTATTTTTATAATATATTCTAACATTAAGTAAGTTTTGATGTTATAAAAATTTTGTTCAAAAATATTAGGGCTGGCCGAAACTTATCACAATAGGAGGGGAACAGTTTTGTTTTATTTTGTAAAATAAAACTCTAAATAAAAGGTTAAGTTGTTTTCCTTTTCAACTCTAATTCATTTTTATCAAACTCTAATCACCCTAGTTCATCTTTTCTTTCAAGATTTAAAAGAAAAGAAGAAAAACAAGAATAAGGAAAATAAAAGAAAAACTTGTGTGATACTTTAATATTTAAATAGTTTAAAATTTGATTGTGAGTATAGCCCACACTATATTCTGTTGGTAACGAGATATAACACAAAAGGATATTTGGTGTAAAAAAAATCAGCATCTTCTCTTACTCTAATACACCATACGACAATGAGTAATTTTCTGCTCATTGTCGCTTATCACCTTGTGTAACGGGGGGGAATATTTAGGATTGTTTTAAGACTGTATTGGGATGTCTTTAACTAAAAATCAAACCAGAAACATAATGGGTGTTCACGCATAAATGGACTAATTTGGGCAGTGAGCTGGGCGTGATTTTGGGTCCAAAACAATCCAGATCTGATCTATTACGCTGGGGATATTCGGGGGTTGTTCCGGGGCTGAAATTTTGTTCAAAACAAAAATAAAGTTTCAGTGAAAGAGCTGGTAACATTCGGATGTAAAAAGGGAAGGGCGGGAAAAAATTTCAAATATGATCCCGGTTGCCTAACGTGTTTCTGTTGTGCTAGGAAATTGGTTCCTACAGTGAGCATATTTTGCTACTCACTGTCGAGTGGTATAAGAAAAGGATGAAGATGTTTTTGTTTCGAGTTTCAAAGGGTCTTCCGTACTATGACTCGTAACCAATAAAAACTAGAGTGAGCTAGATTCACACAATATAATTTTTTAAATAATTTAGAGATAACAAAAATATCACACAATTTTTTTTTTATCTTTTTGTTCTTCAACTTCTCAAGAGAAAAACCAAAGATGATAGGGAGGCTATGGTTAGACAAAATAGATTAGGGTAAAAAGAAAAATATTTTTCCTTTCTATATTTAGGGTTTATGTTGTGTAAAAAATTAATTAAAACATTTTCGCTCCATTTGTAAATTTCAGCCACAAGGGCCAAAATAAATGGTAATATTTTTATTTTTTAAATGTCTTCAATAAAACATAATCAAGTTGCCAAAATAACGCTTATAACTTCCATTTTTGATAAATATGAATTTAAGATCATATTTTAAATCCATGCATTATCAAAAATCCATATATTAAATTATTTAATAATTTAATAATTACAAGATTTAAAATATTAAATGTTAAATGATTATCTCATAATCATTTACATTAAATAAAACCCTTTATTAAAAATAATATAAGTTCCATATCTGACAAAACATATTATTAATCACATTAACAATCGTAATATATGTGAGTTTATAATTGTACTATCCAATATTTTTTCAATTTATTGTAGTAGGTCGAGCTAGTACGAGGACCAAATGGACCTACAGTTCCGAGCTCCAATAATCCCGGAATATTAATTAGAAATTTTAATTAAATATTTCGAATTATTAACTTTAGATTATTCCACCAAAAACCTAAAGTTGCACTCTCGTTTCCGTAGATATAATGTATAAGCCGGACTATGTTGATGTCCATCGATATAGTCATTACATAGGATTGATTACGAGTATCTCATAATTAGAGTTGTTTCAAAATATTTTTTATACCCCTCTAATTATTTTTACCTTAAATATAATTGATTCTCTAATGAACGATTTATCCATAACTATTATAAATATTAATCTTTCTATTCGCAATAGAAAGACTTGAACGCTCTAACCGTTTAAGTACCGAATCAACCCTTAAGGAAGATACCCCTATACTTCTCGCAAGGAGTGAACTCTATATCTATGTCAAACGTCCCCAGCTACATACCAAACTATGTCCCCAAAGTAAGTAGCTATTGGTCGGGATTTCTACACCAACTTCTTTGTAAATCAAAGGACATAGCATGTCGTGTAGGAGTTCGTAGTACATTCAGGATTCAGATCAATGCATATATGACCATCTAGTAGATCGAAATGAATTTCTTTATTTAACGGATATTATAAGAAATTCATTTCTATCTAGATTCAGTCTTATATGATCACATCATATAAGGTGTCTTCATTCTCATGTTACCACATGGACGAACCCTGATCAAGGTCGCCATACATTTATATAATGGATCACAATTATAGATAAAACACAAATAACGTACCCGCTTTATTTGCTCTTTATGTACTATTTTACTGATTACTACTTCAAACTTAAATCCTCTTATGTGCATATAAGTAATCAATGACAAACAAGACAATTAATAATATGCTATTTAAATCAAAACAATTGATAAATGAATAATGCATCTTTTATTTCAAACAAATAATTCAGTTACAAATTACATGAAATTTTATGACATATATCCCAATAGTGTAATCATATCGTGACGGATATGGACACTTCTAACCAAACCCCATCTTTTATGTTATATGCTTTCATTTCACATGCAAAATATTTAATAAAGCTTTTACTTTCAAAATGGCTGGGTCAGTGGGTCAATGGGTGGGTGGGTGCCATTACCCATGACTAGCTGGTTTGAAATTACAGAGCCGGCAAAAGCTGTGACTATTTTTTATTTGGGGCTCATCAACCCAATATTCTAAGCTTAGCTTTTTCTTAGCACTCGTATTAATAGATTACATATTATAAACTGATACAATATATACGAATAATAACTTTTGTGAGTGTTGTTCTTGTTGACCATTTGGTCTTTTTGGATGCACGGTAAGCACATATCATTTTTAAGGAATTAGAATCGGAGTTGATTTTGTATTGAATATTGGATCAACAATAAGAAGATAAATGAGATTCATGTCGAGCTCAACACTGAATCTTAATCTTGTTTTCAATATCCAATATTGAAGTTAAACGCTATTGACCGTCGTAGTTTTTGAATAATATTCGAAATTCAAAAGAACTATAGGGAGGGGCCGATTAACAACTAGGAAAAAAACTCGAACTGGAAAATCAAAATAAAAACATATAAATTTTTGTTAACAAGTGTTGTTAATGATGTAAGAATTTAAGATTGGAGAATTATCAATCGTATACTCAATATTTGATATGTTATTAAGAATATTCAAATCATGTAACTTTATTCATCAGTCCTTCTAAATATTGAAAAGTGTAATAAATTTGGATATATGATTGAAAAGTATATCAAATATTAGGTATACATTAGTTTCAAAATATATGGATATTTATTATACTTTTCAATCTTTAGGTAGACCGGAGAATAAAATTTTAAGATTTATGTGTTTTTTGATAACGTGTCAAACATTAGATATACGATTTGATAATTTTCCTATAAGGTATTTTTTTTGTTTTGATTTTTTGAAAGTTTAGGATCTTTAGTCAATACCAATTAATTATAGAGAGAGAGTGTGTATGTGCGTATATTGACGAGTAATGGGAAATTCTATTACTAACATCACAAATGATGTAAATATATGCTCACACTTAGGATTACTTATATATATATATAACATCACAAATAATATAAATATTTGGTCATTTCAACTCGAATACAACACTTAGGATTACTCTAAGACTCAAGTTAGGACAAAATTATAACAATATATAAAACAATCTATATACTAAATATTCCTCGTACACGGTAGCAAAATTGATTCACACATAAATTCCTATGGCATAAGAGGAATTATAGAACGGACCTGATCTTCCATCTCAGTTCAAAGTCAGTAAATATAAATTTCTAACTCGAAATGAAACAACATAATACACAAATTAAATATAATTTTTTTCATCAATATATATACACAATTTAGTAGAATGAAAAACTCATAAATCCACAGAGAAGCCCCAACGTACAATCTTTACTTCCAATGTTTGATCTACTATCAAACTTGAACAGATCTTTTACAAGCCAAAGAAAATAGACATATATTTTTGCAAAAACTTCAATATAAACACCTAACATGTGGTTAGAATTTAAACTACCCGACAAAAGTGGATCCACAAATTCATAGATCTGGACAATAAAATTGTACCATAACAAACAACAAAAACAACCCCTAAAACAAAGGGGAAATATGGAGAATAAAAAGTAAAAACTCAAAAACAAAGAAGCAATAGAGGGGAGGAAAGAGAAGAAGAAAAAGGGTTATGAGAGAAGGGGGTGAAAAGAAAGAGGGGAAAGAGGTGGGAGAAAAGTAAAAAGTAAAAGAAAAATGGAGAGGGGAAGAAATGAGAGGGAAGGAGAAAGAAAGAAATAGAAGCAAGTAAATTTAACATCAATGACATTTTGGTGATCTTAATTCAATAAAAATATGTTAAATCAAATCAAAACTAGCAAAGATATTCAAATATTATAGGTGTTAGGTCCTTATCAAACCCTAGCTACCTTCTGCTAATTGAAACAAAAAAAAAAATTTTAAAAAAATTAAACATAGTTTAGATGTAATAAGTTGGCATCATGTTCATGTTGTTTTAACTTTATGCAGCCATTAAGAGATAGAGCGGTGGCAGTTGTCTTCCGTTTCATTTAAAAATTTATTAAAACTATGTTATAATTTAATGAAAATATCAATTTAAATACACGGTAAAATAAATTGTATTTTTTATTTTTTATCTTTCTCCACTAAATCAATATTCTATTTACGTCAAACTATCAAATTTGCTATATATGACATTTGAGTTTGTAGAGTTCAAGGCTCCGTAGACTCAAAGTCTCTTTATATCATGTTTAAATGTGTGAATATATGGAGAAATATTTCTCGACAAGTCGAAGTAGATCTCTTCCGAGAGATCCGATAAATTTCCGAACTTATATTTGACGGACATTACTATAAGTGTATATATCTAGTCTATCTCAATAGATTTCAATCGGTTGGTTAATATTTCATGTATGAATAAGAAGAATAGAAAATTGTTGGAGTAATTTTTTTTAAATAAATAAAATATAGGGGTACATGATTGAGAATAATTGTCATGTAGTTGAGATTTGAACATGGCTGATGAAAGGACACCACGTGAACTTTTATCATCATCATCATCATCATTATTTCTTGGTTTCATGAAGATTTGTTGGGCAAGAGATCAATTACAAACCTCGTTTCAAGTTGAGGTGGCCTTGCTTGGTTTGATTTGGATGCATTGCATAAGTTGGGGGGTGGCAATTTTTTCTTACAACTCAATTCTCTTTTCATCTATATGAGAGGGTTTAAACTCTCATATCGTTTATTTCCAGTAAAAAGATTTTATCAGTCTCTAAGGAGTGTGGTTTGGTGGCAAATGACTTAAGATTTGATTATCGGGTTCTGAGTTCGAGTCCATGAGGCATATTTCATTATAAGAGTTTGTGATAGTCGGAAGTTTTACCTATTATGCTTAAGTTCGGATCGGGTGGTTTGACGGAGGAGTTTCCGAAAAAATAAATTGATGTATTTTATTATAATTTGACGTTGGTAATTTTCAGAATATTTACTTCGAAAACGGGGTTTGTAACTGTCTGAAATATGCAAAACATGGAAAGTTCGGTGAATCAAACTTTGAGTTCGGCAGTCTGCACTTAGTCCATAAGCTGTAAGGGTGGGCAAAAAAAACCGACCGAACTGAACCAAACCGCAACCCGAACCAAACCAGACCGAATTTACGGTTTTTTTTTCTAACGGTTCGGTTTGGCTCACCCCAAACGATTTACGGTTCGGTTCAGATGCTAAACGAACCGCACCTGTTAAACAGAACCGAACGTTATAATTAAAAAATTATATATTTTTATATAAAAAGATTTGCATTTTTCTTTTAATTTTTCTTTATGTTTTATTTTTATTAGTATGTTAATACTTTTATTCTTAATTTTTTTGTTAATACTTTTATTCTTAAATTTATTTGTTAATAATTTTATTCTTAAATTTAAGCTGTTGGATTTGTCTCTTAATTAGAATGATGGTAGCATCATTATTCGAGGTAATTTTTAAAAAATACAATAATTAATTGTTCCTCATTTTTCAATCATCTATTGAGTGCATGTGTTCTCTGGAGTCATAGCTTACATCGTAGCACTTCATATTATTTGTTCGCTAGACTATTTTTTTTTCTTCACTTAAGTGGATGAATTTTTTTTAAGTAGAATAGTCTGTAAACTAAACCGAACCAATCTGTAAACCGCTGGATTAAAAAAATTTCAATCCGAACCAAACCGTTATTTAATGGTTTGGTTTGAGAGGTAAATAAACCGGACCGTAAAATATGAGGTTGTATATTTTGACATAAACTTTTATTAACAGAATTTGAGTTTGGCGGATCAACATGAAAAGCTCAAAATTCAAATTTACATTGAAAATGTTGTTCATTGAATTTAATTAAAATTTAAAATGAAAATTATGAAAAGATATGAATTAAATAATGTGATATTTCTAAAAGTCACAACCATTTGATGTAAAGGTATTTCATCATTGGTAGTCATCCATATCTAATCTGAGGAGTGATAGGTGAATATAGAAATGACATTAGAATAGGGGTGGCAAAACGAATCAACGAATCGAATTTGTATCGAATCCTAAACGAATCGAATCAAAATATGATAGATTCGTATTCGATTCGTTAATTAAACGAATCTTAATATCATGATTCGTATTCGATTCGTTTATTAAACGAATCGAATATGAATATTCTTTTATTCGTTTACTCAATGATATTATTTAAAAAATAATTTATCATACTTGATTTATATTAATTATTCATAAATATATACATATGAAATATGTAATTAATATGTTTATTAAAAATACATCACCAAATATCGAAAATATTACATTTTCTATGATAATTAGCTATAATTTCTCGAATCTTAATTGAAAATTAACAAGAACTGGTAAATAAAAATAATAAAACGAATCCTAAACGAATAAACGAATCAATGAGCTTAAATTCGTATTCGATTCGTTTAATAAATGAACCGAATCGAATTGACTCATTTATTAAACGAATCCATTTTTTCAAACCTGTATTCGCTTTAAAGCGAATCGAATCAAACGAATAAACGAATCCTGACCCAAATTGTCACCCCTACATTAGAAGATGATTTGTTGACTTTTTGTGTAGAAATTATAATTTAATGATTTCATATTTTTTTTAAAATATATATAATTTTTAAATATACAAAAAGATTAAAAAAATAAAAAAAAAATGTCATCCATTTATTCTCTTTGCGTTCATCTATCATTTCTCTATCCAGTCGGGTTAGGCTGGGA
>SKCR01055231.1:0-45327 GCA_019454045.1 Zanthoxylum bungeanum | reverse complement strand
CATAGTTAATTTTGTACAATAATACAATATCATTTACAAACAGTGACGCTATGGGACATAATGTCTAACAGGAATTGTGTATGCCCCGTACGAAGCATATATCAGATCTCTGGTAACTAGTCTCTATAATCGGATAATCATGACCTAGTCATATTATCCAGATGACTGCAGTATTAAAGAGTATTAGTTCCGTATCATGCGTGATCATCATCTCCATATGACTGGAGTGATACTTCCATCTTGACATCACACCCAATACATTACGATTCTCATTATACCCAGAAGAGGCGTACATAGAACCTGTTAAAGCCCTGGACAACCAAAACCAAAGTATAATGATTATCGCAAGTATTAGCGATGCAAGTCTCAGGTTAAGACCAAATACACCTACCATGATTGGAACTCCCATAGACACATAGTCATACTACCAATGGGATTACGTGGGGTCTATCTAAAGCGAAGCTGTTTCCGTACCATCGGTAAACACAACCTCATATTACACTTGCATGAGTATCCAATACCCAAATATATGAGAACTATGCTGTTATGCTCCCACAACGTGCACAATTGTAATAGTAGTCTATTCCGCATTATCGATGTCCAATCTCGATAATACTACGACTAGGGATGTTGTAATGATTAAACCTTAATGGATTAATACTATCTCATATCTTACTAATCTGGAACTAATCATATGGACTTTTATCATTTATATATCATGGTAATCCAATTACAAAAGATAAAAGAGCAATTTCCTTTGTCACATAGTTAATTTGTACAACAACACCATGTTCTGTACAATTAGTGATGCTATCGGTCATAATTGTCCAACACGTAAGTGGGCCCATGTCTAGCTAGGCTAGAAGTGGATATTAACACTTCGTAACCTTTACTGATGTGGCATCGCGTTATGGTTTTGTGTATCTTATGAAACACAAGTCAGAAAGTTTTAGAGTTTCGACATGAAGTAAGAAAACAGACCGGTAAAAGTATTAAAAATATTACGATCGGACCATAGTGTAAAATACTTAAACATATGAGTTTCAAGATTACATGAAAGAGTATAGTATTCTTTCACAGTGGACTCCTCCCGGGACACCTCAATTTGACGGTGTGTTCGAACAGAGAAACCGAACTTTGTCGGACATAGTAAGGTTAATGATGAGTCGCTCAGAACTACCAATTTCCTTCTAAGGATACAGATTAAACAGTGCAATACTTATTTTGAATAAGGTTCCATGAAAATCTGTTAGACAGAATTCATATTACATATGAACATGAAAGAAACCGGGTTTTCTCATTCCTGAAGATTTGGGAATGTTGGGCATATGTTTGGATGATACCAAACTAGAACCCAAAATCGGATAAGTGCCTATTTGTAAATGGTTATCCTAGGGAAACCAAAGTATAGTACTTATACAACTCACAAGAGAATAATGTAATTGTTGCTCTCCATGCGGTTTTCCTAAGAGGAATTCCTATATGCAGCGGTAAGTGGGAGGAAAGTAGAACTCGATGAAAATCAGAGTGATACTATTCCTGGCATAGAATCCTTAACGGAACATGAACATTTCATCAAGAATGAAACTGTACCATAATCTTCGAATACACAAGAACCGCGTAAGTCGGAGAGAGTCAGGATACAACCTGGGAGGTATGGGTTTTTGATCTCACCTCATGAAGATGTCAATCTTATTGAGGAAGACAAACCGGCTATCTATGAGGAAGTGATACAAGGTATCGACTCCTTTTATGGAAAAGTTCCATGAAGTCCGAAATGGATTACATGTATACAACCAAGCTTGGACACTGATTGATGTACTAGAAGGCATTGTGCCTATTGGTACTAAATGAGTCTTCAAGGAAGACATACATGGATGGCAACTGTAGACACTGCATTTTTACATATAAGTCCCGATGATGAGTCTCGTATGGAGACACTACCTCTTTGATTGTGAAAGCCGCGGGAAACTGACGTCGGAAGGGTAAAGTTGGAAATTGATATTTTGGTCGGATTTAACTCGCTTGTTTCGCTTCGGGTTCGCTTGTTAGACCTCTATTTTAAAACACACCAAACCCATTAAAACACATCTCACAAATTAAATAATTGAAACATTTAAAATACATGTCACAAATTAAATTAAACTTTAATTAAATTAAATTAAAACTAATTAAAATTAAATTAAATTAAAATCTAATCAAATCACATTCCTAATTTAAATAATCAAATTAAATAACTAATTAAGTTGAAATTAAATTAAACCAATTAAAATAACTAAATTGAAATTAAATAACCTAACCTAAAAAATCACAAACCAATCCAAATTAAAATCAAATTAAATAATTCACTCACCAATTTAAATAAAATTCCCCACCAAAAGCCCATATGTACCCATCCAAAACCCTAACCCTAGCTCACCACTATATAAGGACCCCTAAACTAAACCTAGATTTTGGCTTCAGCCCATGGACCTCACGGCAAAGACAAAACAATGAAACCCTAGACAAACCTTCATCTCCTTCACGCCTGGCCGACAAAACCCTAGCACCTGTTAGACATTATGTCCCATAGCGTCACTGTTTGTAAATGATATTGTATTATTGTACAAAATTAACTATGTGATAATGAAATTGCCTTTTGCCGTTTTGTAATATTATTTACTTTGACTTATAAATGGCGAAAGTCCATATGATTAGTACCTGGACTGAGAATGATATGAGACAGTATCAGTCCCCAAAGGTTTAATCATTAAATATCCCTAGTCGTAGTATTATCGAGACTGGACATCGATAATGCGGAATAGACTAGTATTGCGCTTGTGCACGTTGTGAGGGCACAACGGCATAGTTCTCATATATTTAAGTATTGGATACTTATGCAAGTGCGATAGGAGGTTGTGTTTTACCGATGGTACGGAAAACAGCTTCGCTCTGGATAGACCCCGCGGAATCCCATTGGTAGTATGTCTGCGTGTCTATGGGAGGCCGCATCAGGGTAGGTGTATATGGTCTTAACCTGAGACTTACATCGCTAGTACTTGCGACAATCGGTAAACTTTAGTTTTGGTGGTTGGGAACCTTAACCGGTTCTGTGTACACCTCTTCTGGGTTTATCGAGAATCGTAGTGTACTGGATGTGATGTCAAGATGGAAGTATCGCTTCAGACATATGGAGGTGATGATCACGCAGGACACAGAACTAGTACTCTATAAAAGGTTGCAACCGTCGGGACAATATGACAAGGTCAGGATTGTCCGATTTAAAGAGACTAGTTGCTTGATGTCCGATATATGTTTCGTACGGGGCAGACACATCTCCAGCCCCAGGCCTAGCATGTGACCATCCGATACTGGATCGATGTACGCAATACTACGGTATACTACGCTGATACAGATCTTATATTCCTATAAGAATATTTCTGGAGAATTGGGTAGGCATGGCGCTTTGCTAGAAGCCAACCTTGTCTTGTAAATCGGTAAAGACGTAGTACGAGGTACGTACGTGTTCGGATTATCCGACGACCGTATTTACTGCCAAAATATCCGGAGATCTCTTGGGTCGCTTCCTGAAGATTCACCTATGATATTTGATTCGGACTTAATTAATCTTGGATTAATTGCGGAGAAACTTTATCTTGGATAAAGTGCCTTATTTAGAGAGAGAGAACGATTAATTTGGAATTAATCGATAGATTATTATATTCGATATAATAATCGAAATTCGATTTCGACGCGAAATTAAAATTAGATTTTAATTCGGGCATACGAGTTAATTAAGAATTAATTCGTAAGCGACGTAAATAATAATTTCGCTAGGAGCGATTATTTATTTAAATCCGATTTAATTAACGTCGCGACGCTAGCTCGGTATTTCGGAAATATCGAACCCGAACGCGTGAGTGGACGTGGGCCCACTTTCATTGGGAACGTGTGGGGCCCACATGACACTTGTCATTATATGCATTATTTTATTGATAAGGCATTGCATGTTAATAGTGTACATAACACTCTAAGGCATTGCATGGTGATAGTGTGCATTTCACTCAAAGGCTTTGCATGGAGTTTGAGTGTTTGACACTCTAAGCCATTGCATGGTTTATGTCATAGATTTATTATTAATTTAATAAATTATAACATAAATATAAATTGATTTTTGGTAATACAAAAATTAAAAAATTCAAGACTTTACACCAAAAATCTCTCTTCTCTCTCAAATTGCCGTGAACACCATTGACAAGGGCAAGGAAGATTTGATCTTCCATTTCTCCATTTTTGCTAGCACAAGCAAGGGATCAAAAGAGGTGATAGGGAAACCATCAAAGAGCTTGGAATACAAAAGCTTGGAGATTCAAGTCTTCTTCCTCCTCTTGGCCGAATCCTCCACCACTTGGAGCTTCTACCATTTGATCATCTACTTCATCACAAGGCATTGTAAGTATGATTCCGCCATACTTCATGTTTATATATATTCTTTATAGTATTTCACATGCTTAATCTTTGTTTGGGACATATTATAGAAACCAACAATGGTATCATTGAGCTAGGTTTAAGCATGAAATACTTTAGGTTAAAATTTGGGTAAAATTGATTGAAGCATGTTCTTGTGAAATTTGATGAATGAGTATGCTTATATGTATGTTAAATGACATTATATGAAATCAATTTTATGAAAAATGCATTGGATGATTTTTCCCCAAAATTTCAACTTGGCCGAATGGGTGTGATAAATTGATTGAAGCATGTTCTTGTGAAATTTGATGAATAAGTATGCTTGCATGTATATAGAATGATATTACATGGAATCAATTTTATGAAAAATGCATTGGATGATTTTTCCCCAATATCTTCACCTTGGCCGAATGGCATGATGAAATTGATATAAGCATGTTCTTATGAAATTTGATTAATAAGTATGCTTGCATGTGTATAACATGATGTTATATGGAATCAATTTCATGAAAAATGCATTGGATGATTTTTCCCCAAATCCATGCCTTGGCCGAATGTGTTGCTACTTGGAGTGGATTGGATTTTTTGTGTTTAAGATCATTGGATGACTTAGAACGTGTACGGAACGTTGATTAGTAATTCAATCGGATTGAAAAACAAATCGACACAAAAAACTCACCTTGGCCGAATGTACATAGACATGTAAAGGAGTTGATTTTTGTTAAAATTAATGTTGGACATTTATTTTGAACAATACATGATTAATAAATTAAATGGGTATTTTTTGAATATTTGGTTTAATATATTAATCTTGGTATTACACTTTAATTAATTGGACTTTAATGTTTGGAATATTAAAATTTAATTAATGGGCTTAATTGGTGAATTGGGCTTTTAATATTGTATTTGGGCATAATGGGCTTGGTTGGACCAAGTAGATTTGGGCCAAATGGATTGGATCCAATTTGGGCCTAAATCACTCCATTAAGTCCAAATATAATATAATGGGCTTTAATAATTTAATTGGGCCTTATGGGCTTGAAATTGGTTTTATGGCACTTAAGGGTGATTCCTTATTTGGGCTTGGTAATTGGGTATGACCCACATTGACCAAAGCCCAAGCCTTAATAAATCAATTGAAAGCCCATTTGACTTGAATTAAATTAAACATTGGATGTTAGTTGGGCTTTGAGACCCAATAGAATTGGATTTAGAATCTAAGTCTTTAAAGCACATTAAAGTGTAAACATTTAATTTGGAATTAAATAATTGAATTAGTATTGAATACGAATTAAATCAGATTTAATAAGTAGTTCGATATAATTCGCGAATTCGTACCTGTGTACTTATTCTCAATCGAGTTGGACTCGCGCAAAATCAAACCGTTGTTTGAACATTGGATGATCACTTAAACAAAGACTAATTAATTGGATTAGATTGGTTGTAAAAGCATGTCTTGTTTGAATATATATGTATGTGATGAATGAATAGTGTATATCGGATGGATATTAGAAGGGAAAGGGTAATTTTAGAAATTATTGTAAATTTGGAATTTATAAATTGGACCTGCGTGTCCAGCCTTATCTCTTTATCTCTTTGTATTCTCTTCTCACCTAATTCCCCTCAATGTAAATGAGGTTTCTCTTATTGTATTATGTAATTGGGTAGAAGTAGAATAGTGCTAGCGGGGAGAGGAAAGGGAGTGATTTGTTCTAGGAACAAGTTGTTTATATATCCATCCGCATATCACTATTACTTTACTTTACGCGCTTTATGATGTTTTAGAAGCATGCTTAAGGGTGTATGATGATGAGACCTAACAAAGATAAATTAATTGGTTGCCAATTACGCAAAATCCCTCAAACATTATTAAGCGATTTTCCTTCCGTTGAATGATTCTTTCTCAAGATCCGAATTGGCATTGGTTTGTTGGCCAAAGTCAAGACCTTTGTCAATTGAGGATGTGTTTGAATCATGAGAGTTTTGTTCCACATCGGTGTCCTGTCCAAGTTGTGATTTGTTGGCCAATGTCACAATCCCTTTATGAAATTTATCCTTGTCAATTGTCAATGGGTCCCGCTTAACTGGAATCATTAGGTTTGTTGTGCCAAAGCCAAGGCTTAGTTGATTCAGAGGAAATGGTTAGGAAAATGTATTAGATACATTGACATATGTATTAGATATATATGTTTCGGACTTGGATGTCCACCTACCGGATCTAGGAATTGGATGGGATCCAATTGATCTTCGAGATCTACCTAGTTAAATATCATACAACTTGTTGGCCAAAGTCAAGGTTGTGTGTTATTTAACGGGATCCTAGCCCACTAGGAAATTAGATTTCCCGAGTTGTCTACAGAGGGTTAGAAACTTGAAGAAAATAGTGGGAGGCTATTATTGAATTTGCAATTTCATTCAGATATTTAGCCTTACGCGTCTTTCAAAATTATTTCGTCAATATTTTAAATAATTAGTTGGACTAATATATTGTTATTTTACTTGTAACAGTTTGACTGTACCCATAACATCGTTGACTTTATAGTTGGACTATAGTTGTCAAGATGACTGGCAAAGGTAATATCCGCGACATAATCATGGGCGATAATGTCTTCAAAGGGACAAACTTTGCCGACTGGGAAATGAACCTCAAGATAGTGCTTGGGGCTGAGAGGATACTGTATACTATTCAGAGACCTCTCCCGCCTAAACCCACTGAGCCACTGGAGCTAGAGTTATGGAAAACTCATAGTGATGATTGTGACCAAGCTCAGTCAGTTATGCTAGCTGCAATGACTCAGCATTTCAGACGCCAGAATAGGGATTTGGATCCCTATAACATGATGGCAAGATTGCGTGATCTTCACCGCACTAATAAGCGGATGAAGAGGTACGAGCTAGTAAGGAAACTCTCCGCTCCCGGATGACAGACGGCGCATCAGTTGAAGCCCACGGGGCTCAAATGATTGCCGATATTGATGAGTTGGCCAATATGGGAATAGTCTTGGAGGCTGATCTGACTATAGATATGATCTTGCAGTCACTTCCTGATACTTGGAAACAAATCATAGTCAACTACAAGTTGATGGATACTGACGACACTCTTGGAGAGTTGTTGTCTGTGCTGAAGGAGTCCGAAAAGGAACTCCTAAAGGGGAGCAAGCGCGAGGCGCATTTTGCATTGACCTCTCATGCGCCAAAGGGTGGCCCCAAGGCAATTGGAGGTGCAAGGAAGAAGAAGTTCAAGAAGAAGGGTAAAGGCAAGTTGACAGTGGCTTCTAGGAAGCCAAAGGACAAATCTCGCGACATCTGCCTCAACTGCGGCAAGAGGGGTCACTGGAAACGTGACTGCCGAATGAGCATTGTGCAGAGGGAGGATATCAAGGCTGGCAAGGCCATTGCCTCTGGTATTTTGTTATTGAGATAAATATGAATACTTCTAGTTTTAAAAATTGGATTTTTGATTCTGGTTGTGGTGCTCATATTTGTACTGATGTGCAGGATCTGCATGATAGCAGGGTGCTGGCATCAGGGGAGATGGATCTACGGGTCGGAAACGGAACACCAGTTGCTGTTTTGGCCGTAGGGACTTTTGTTTTAGTACTGCCCTCAGGGCATGAACTTAAACTTTTGAACTGTTATTTTGTGCCTAGTTTAACTAGGAATATTATATCTGTATCTTTGTTAACCCAGCAGGGTTACACTTTTGTATTCAGGAACACAGGGTGTTATTTATATAAAAATGATACAGAAATTTGCACAGCTGTTGCAAATAACGGTCTTTATATTTTGAATATAAATGAATCTCCTAAAATGACAAACAAAAGGCTCAAAAGGAGTAATCTAAAAGATGAAGCTTATATGTGGCATTGTCGTCTAGGACACATCAACAAGACTCGCATATCCACACTTTCAAAGAGTGGGTACTTGGACGAATTTGATCCCAATTCATATGACGTCTGCGAATCTTGTCTTTTAGGCAAAATGCCTAAATCACCTTTTAGCGGTAAAGGTGAACGTGCCACAGAACTGTTAGCTCTCGTTCATACTGACGTATGCGGGCCCATGTCTAGCCAGGCTAGAGGTGGATTTCACTACTTCGTAACCTTTACAGATGATGCATCTCGTTACGGTTATGTGTATCTTATGAGACACAAGTCGGAAACTTTTGAGAAATTCAAAGAGTTTCGACACGAAGTGGAGAAACAAACAGGGATGAGTATCAAGACATTACGGTCAGACCGTGGTGGCGAATACTTAAGTTATGAGTTTCAAGATTACTTGAAAGAATATGGTATTCTTTCACAGTGGACTCCTCCTGGAACACCACAATTAAACGGTGTGTCCGAACGGAGAAACCGCACCTTGTTGGACATGGTGAGGTCAATGATGAGTCGCACTGAGCTACCAATATCCTTCTGGGGATACGCATTAAACAGTGCTATACTTATTTTGAATAAGGTACCGTCGAAGTCTGTTGAACAGACCCCATATGAGATATGGACAGGAAGGAAACCAGGTTTCTCTTTCCTAAAGATTTGGGGATGCTGGGCATATGTTAAACGTTTGGAAGGCACCAAACTTGAACCCAAATCTGATAAATGCCTTTTCGTTGGATATCCTAGGGAAACCAAAGGATATTACTTCTATTACCCACAAGAGAACAAAGTATTTGTTGCTCTACATGCGGTTTTCCTTGAGAAGGAATTCCTAAATGCAGTGGTAAGTGGGAGGAAAGTAGAACTCGATGAAGATCGTAGTGATACTGTTCCTGGCAATGAATCAACGACGGAACAAGAACAGACCATCCGGGATGAGTCTGTACCACAAACTTCACATACACAAGGACCGCGTAGGTCGGAGAGAGTCAGAACAGTACCTGAGAGGTATGGGTTCCTGATCTCACCTCATATAGATATTAATCTTATTGAGGATAATGAGCCGGCTACGTATGAGGAAGCGATACAAAATATCGATTCCGCTTTATGGCAAGAAGCCATGAAGTCCGAGATGGATTCCATGTACGCCAACCAAGTTTGGACACTGGTTGATGCACCAGAAGGCGTAAAGCCTATTGGATGCAGATGGATCTTCAAGAAGAAGACCGACATGGATGGCAACGTACAAACGTACAAGGCTAGGCTTGTAGCGAAGGGGTATCGTCAACAATATGGTATTGATTATGACGAAACCTTCTCACCCGTTGCCATGATTAAATCCATTCGGATAATGCTTGCAATAGCTGCATATTTCGACTTCGAGATATGGCAAATGGACGTTAAAACCGCTTTCCTTAACGGAAACCTTTTGGAGGATGTTTATATGCAACAGCCTGACGGTTTTATCGTACCTAGACTTGCAAACAAGGTTTGCAAGTTAAATCGATCCATTTATGGATTGAAGCAAGCATCACGGTCATGGAATCAGCGTTTTGATGAGATCATAAAGGAATATGATTTCGTGCAAAACGCAAATGACCCTTGTGTATACAAGAAGGTTAGTGGGAGAGCACTTACTTTTATTGTCCTTTATGTCGACGACGTATTGCTTATAGGCAATGACATTCCCATGCTAACGTCGGTGAAAGCTTGGCTTTCATTAAAATTCTCCATGAAAGATCTGGGAGAAGCAGCCTTTATTCTTGGAATAAAGATCTACAGGGATAGATCTAGAAAGCTGCTTGGACTCTCCCAGAGTACATACATTGATAAAGTGTTGAAGAGATTCAACATGGAACAATCCAAGAGGGGATTGGTTCCAATGGTACGTGGTACCTCTCTGTCTAAGGACATGGTCCTAAGACTCAGGAAGAGAGAGACCACATGAGTCGGATACCGTTCGCCTCGGCAGTCGGATCGATCATGTATGCCATGATATGTACACGACCTGATGTCTCATATGCTTTGAGCATGTGCAGTCGCTATCAGGCCGATCCAGGTGAAGGTCACTGGATAGCAGTTAAGAATATCCTTAAGTATCTTAAACGAACTAAGGATGCTTTCTTAATTTATGGAGGTGGAGAACTTGCGGTATCTGGGTATACCGATGCAAGTTTCCAAACCGACAAGGATGACTACAAGTCGCAATCCGGGTACATTTTTTGCTTGAATAACGGAGCAGTGAGCTGGAAATCTTCCAAGCAAGATACTGTTGCCGATTCAACAACAGAAGCGGAGTACATCGCTGCATCTGAAGCAGCAAAGGAGGCAGTTTGGATCCGAAAGTTCCTAATCGGATTAGGAGTAGTTCCGTTAGCAGCTGAGCCCGTTCCATTGTATTGTGACAATAACGGGGCTATAGCACAGGCTAAGGAACCAAGGTCTCATCAACGGTCCAAGCATGTTCTTCGACGTTATCATCTGATTCGGGAGATTATACATCGTGGCGATGTAAAAGTCGAGAAGGTCACATCAGATGACAACATTGCAGATCCGCTGACGAAAGCTGTTCTACAGCAAGTTTTTGAACGACACATACATAGTTCGGGTATTAGATGCTTGAGTGACTGGCTATAGGCCAAGTGGGAGATTGTTAGACATTATGTCCCATAGCGTCACTGTTTGTAAATGATATTGTATTATTGTACAAAATTAACTATGTGATAATGAAATTGCCTTTTGCCGTTTTGTAATATTATTTACTTTGACTTATAAATGGCGAAAGTCCATATGATTAGTACCTGGACTGAGAATGATATGAGACAGTATCAGTCCCCAAAGGTTTAATCATTAAATATCCCTAGTCGTAGTATTATCGAGACTGGACATCGATAATGCGGAATAGACTAGTATTGCGCTTGTGCACGTTGTGAGGGCACAACGGCATAGTTCTCATATATTTAAGTATTGGATACTTATGCAAGTGCGATAGGAGGTTGTGTTTTACCGATGGTACGGAAAACAGCTTCGCTCTGGATAGACCCCGCGGAATCCCATTGGTAGTATGTCTGCGTGTCTATGGGAGGCCGCATCAGGGTAGGTGTATATGGTCTTAACCTGAGACTTACATCGCTAGTACTTGCGACAATCGGTAAACTTTAGTTTTGGTGGTTGGGAACCTTAACCGGTTCTGTGTACACCTCTTCTGGGTTTATCGAGAATCGTAGTGTACTGGATGTGATGTCAAGATGGAAGTATCGCTTCAGACATATGGAGGTGATGATCACGCAGGACACAGAACTAGTACTCTATAAAAGGTTGCAACCGTCGGGACAATATGACAAGGTCAGGATTGTCCGATTTAAAGAGACTAGTTGCTTGATGTCCGATATATGTTTCGTACGGGGCAGACACATCTCCAGCCCCAGGCCTAGCATGTGACTATCCGATACTGGATCGATGTACGCAATACTACGGTATACTACGCCTGATACAGATCTTATATTCCTATAAGAATATTTCTGGAGAATTGGGTAGGCATGGCGCTTTGCTAGAAGCCAACCTTGTCTTGTAATCGGTAAAGACGTAGTACGAGGTACGTACGTGTTCGGATTATCCGACGACCGTATTTACTGCCAAAATATCCGGAGATCTCTTGGGTCGCTTCCTGAAGATTCACCTATGATATTTGATTCGGACTTAATTAATCTTGGATTAATTGCGGAGAAACTTTATCTTGGATAAAGTGCCTTATTTAGAGAGAGAGAACGATTAATTTGGAATTAATCAGATAGATTATTATATTCGATATAATAATTGAAATTTGATTTCGACGCGAAATTAAAATTAGATTTTAATTCGGGCATACGAGTTAATTAAGAATTAATTCGTAAGCGACGTAAATAATAATTTCGCTAGGAGCGATTATTTATTTAAATCCGATTTAATTAACGTCGCGACGCTAGCTCGGTATTTCGGAAATATCGAACCCGAACGCGTGAGTGGACGTGGGCCCACTTTCATTGGGAAACGTGTGGGGCCCACATGACACTTGTCATTATATGCATTATTTTATTGATAAGGCATTGCATGTTAATAGTGTACATAACACTCTAAGGCATTGCATGGTGATAGTGTGCATTTCACTCAAAGGCTTTGCATGGAGTTTGAGTGTTTGACACTCTAAGCCATTGCATGGTTTATGTCATAGATTTATTATTAATTTAATAAATTATAACATAATATAAATTGATTTTTGGTAACAAAATTAAAAAATTTTCAAGACTTTACACCAAAAATCTCTCTTCTCTCTCAAATTGCCGTGAACACCATTGACAAGGGCAAGGAAGATTTGATCTTCCATTTCTCCATTTTTGCTAGCACAAGCAAGGGATCCAAAGAGGTGATAGGGAAACCATCAAAGAGCTTGGAATACAAAAGCTTGGAGATTCAAGTCTTCTTCCTCCTCTTGGCCGAATCCTCCACCACTTGGAGCTTCTACCATTTGATCATCTACTTCATCACAAGGCATTGTAAGTATGATTCCGCCATACTTCATGTTTATATATATTCTTTATAGTATTTCACATGCTTAATCTTTGTTTGGGACATATTATAGAAACCAACAGCACCACCCTTCAACTAGCACAGCCCCCAAACCAGAAGCCATAAACCCTTCAAACTCGACGAGACCCTTCTCATCAACACACAAAACTCTCATGACCACGTAAACCCTGAGCCACTGCCCACTGTCCACTGTAACGCACCCCCACCGACAACAAATCTAGACACTCACTCAGCCATAGCCTTTCACCGAGAGCCACTAACCCCTCACTGCCCAGTTCACGCCTCTTTTCACTGCCCAAAACCAACACGTCCCCACTACTCCCTCAAGCAGCCATAGTTCACAGCCCTCATTCTCACACAAAGCAACCCTCAGAACCCTAACAAGCCTCTGCCTTCAAACTAGCCTCTGACCGACTAAACACCTTCATTACCCCATCACGACCAGCCCTTAACGCCACTACATTTCACTCAGCAACACTCCAACAGCTCCTAGAATTGCCCTCACGCCACTGACCAGCACTATCCTTGTAGAGTTTCAATCAAGTCCCAAGGATCATAAATCATGCATAAACGAGTTGAATACATATCAAAGGAGGTGCGGAATAACTCACATTGATTGGTTTGAGATGCAAAGAACACAAGACTTTTTTTTTTCATCCATAGAGCTCGGTTTTGGCCATTTGGAGCTGCTGTTGGGCGCACTTTTGGGCTGTGAAATTGTCTTCAAAAATCGCCCATGGTGGTCACCATTGAAGCTCCAAGATTCAAGCTTCCATGCTCAAAGAATCACTTCCATATCACCTTTGTATTCCTCCATGAGTGTGCTAGCACTTAGGTCTTGCAACAAGATCCATAGCATCTCCATTTGGTGTGAAAAAACCAGAAAAATGAAGAAGAAAAACGTCCTAGACCGTGAGTGAGAGAGAAGAAGGTTTTTGGCTCCAAAGAGTGAAAACCGTGTGTCTTCCAAGAGAGAGAAAAAATGATGCCTTTTGTATTACCTTTCCTTTTATTTTTTATTTACCAAGTAAAAGAAAAATAAAAGGATATACAAAACTTTAATAAAAGTCAAAAAGCAAAAAGCAAATAATGCTTTTCATCTTTTCACACATCATTTCTACTTTTTCACAACAAGTCACTTTATTAAAGTGACAACTTGTCATGTCACATCACTCAATGACAAGTGATTTGACAATTGATGCGACTAGTGATTTGACGCTTGATGTGACTTGCGTGCCGCGCTCGAATTCGAAATACGAATGCGCTCGCAATCACTCTCGGGCTCGGGTTCGTTAATTCCAAATTAACGAATTTTCCGTCGCGTCGTAATTAAATGATTACGCCTAGCGAATTCACTATTCACGTCACTAACGAATTAATTCTAAATCAATTCGTTCGCCCGAATTAAAATCTAATTTCAATTCCGCGTCGAAATCTATTTCGTTATAATATATCGAATATATTAATTTATCGATTAATTCCAAATTAATCGTTCTCTCTCTTTAACGATATTTTATCCGAGATAAAATATCTCCGTAATTAATCCCAGATTAATTTTCTCTCTCATCGAATTAATCCCAGATTAATTAAAGTGCGAGTCATACGTCATCGGTGAATCTTCAGGAACCGACCCATGAGATCTCCGGATATGTTGGCAGCAAATACGGTCGTCGGACTGTCCGAACACGTAAGTACCTTGTATTACGTTTATACCGATTTACAAGACAAGGTTGGCTTCTAGCAAAGCGCCATGCCTACCCAATTCTCCAGAAATATTCTTACAGGAATATATAGATCTGTATCAAGCATAATATACCGTAGTATTGTGTATATCGGCCCAGTATCGGATAGTCACGTGCTAGGGCTGGGGCTGGATAAGTGTCTGCCCCGTCCGAAGCACATGTCGGATGTCTGGTAACTAGTCTCTATAATCGGATATACATGACCTTGTCATAATATCCCGATGGCCGGCCAGCACTTAAGAGACTAATACCGTATCCTGCGTGACATCATCTCCACTATGACTGAAGTGATACTTCCGTCTCGACATCACACCCAATACACTACGACTCTCTGATAAACCCAGAAGCGGTGTACGCAGAACCGGTTAAAGCCATGTACCACCAAGACCAAAGTCTACCGATTATCGCAAGTATTAGCGATGCAAGTCTCAGGTTAAGACTATACACACCTACCTTGATTTCGGCCTCCCATAAACACAAAGTCATAATACCAATGGGATTCCGAGGGGTCTATCCAGAGCGAAGCTGTTTCCCGTACCATCGGTGAAACACGACCTCCTATCGCACTTGCATAAGTATCCAATACTTAAATATATGAGAACTATGCCGTTGTGCCCTCATAACGCGCACAAGTGCAATACTAGCCTATTCCGGATTATCGATGTCCTGTCTCGATAATACTCCGGCTAGGGATATTTAATGATTAATCCTTCGTGGACTGATATTGTCTCATATCATCTCAATCCAGGAACTAATCATATGGACCTCTCTTCATTTATACATATATGGTGATCTAATCACAAATGATGAGAGTGCAATTTCCTTGTCACATAGTTAATTTGTACAACAACACCATGATCTGTACAAATAGTGACGCTATGGGTCATATTATCCAACAATCCTCACTCCTCTGCACTCAAAGCCGCACATTCTTCACGCCTTCAGCACCCTTTTCACCGCTCAAAACTGCCACTGCTCTCGTGCCAAGACCCCACCAACAAACCGAATATTCTCTCTCAGCCGAACAACCACCTAACACTCACCACCTAACACTCACGTTAAACCCTACGACCAGTGCACTGCCCTATAGCCGAGAACTAAAAACGAAGTCAAAATGGTGATCAGCAAGCCCATGCCGTGAAACCAGCCTCAGACCCTCACAGACCACAAACGATCATCACTCAGCTCTCCCACCCCTCGGAAACCCTCTCACTCTCGGCAATGACCCTTAAACCATCTTGACTCTCGGCCTCCTCTCTGCCTCTCTCATTAAAGACTACAAACAAACCACCATAACAAAAGCTCTCTCTTCTCTTTACCCCAAAATCAGCACGCCAATAGCCACCTACCCCTCACGCACCAAGAACCTTCACGTACCACGCCACCCACTTCACCGCCATCTCCACGTGAAGAAAACCTCACAACCCTCTACTCATTGCCATGACTAGCCACCAAAAAGCCATCAGCGAACCACAAAAAATCGGCAGGCACCAAAAAAACCCTAATCTCGCTACACCTTCCACAGCCTCACAGCCCCTCAATTGATCAACACAAACTAACGAGCTACACCTCACGGAAAGAAGCCACCTAGCCCACGCCCTTGCTCCTTTTGCCCAGCCTCCACCAGCCCATTACGCCTCACGTCCTCACGCCCATAAACAGCCACCAGTCAACACACTCTCTCGCCACCTGCACAAACCGACGCCCCTCATTCCCACATCGCCCAACAGCCATAAAGCTTACCTAGCCTTCTACTCACAAACGCCCCATAAGCCTCCATTCACGCCAAATTGCCACCTTGCAAGCCACTCATCACACGCTGCTTACTAACCCTTCAACCTTTCAGAACGTGAGCAATCAACGTGATTAACAAGTCAAGTCAGTCTCCACCCACGTGAAGCAACCAATCAATCACCCACTGCCAAGCCAAACCGACAACAACAAGAAACCACAACCTGCACCTAAAAACTGCCCAAAACTGCACCGAAAAACTTCCCAAAACCGTCCCCGAATTGAACCCAAACAGCCCTAAAATCGCACTAAAAACAGTCCAAAAACTACCCCCAAAACAGTCCCTTAATTTAGTCTTGTTATTTAATTTTCAAAGCATGATTGTGTTATTTAGGCATGTTGTTTCTTCATTCTTTATGCATGATGTTTCGTTTAGTTTATGTTTATGTTTAATTAGTTATTTGTTTACTTTGGTTTAATGGTTCAATATGATCATTGTGTTATATTGCGTGGAGTTATTTGGATGAAAGCATGTTAGATCTAAGTACTCGTGAGCATGATTATTGAGTAGACTCGGTTGATTAATTGCACAAATCATATCATCACAAGTGACATAAGTAAGGGACCATTCCGAACCCAACGGTTTGAGGTCTTCCCTTGCGAGGGGTGAGTGCGGCCTTAAATCTTTGTCCCGGTTCACACCGGGTGGCGACTCCATGTTATTTCGTACTCCCAACTAGGCCGTGAGCCTAGAACAGCGTCGTCAAGTTCTGTTGTCTACAGTCTGGCGACTCCACTAGGGATAGAGGATTGGCCCCGAAATCATGTCGTGTGATGTTTATGATTTATGCTTTAGTTGACCGTGTCTATAGTGGGTTAAAGGGTTTTGTTAAATGCCTTCATCCGCACTCCCGTAAACCCACATGTGAACCTTAGTCGTAGAACTAGTATAAATTATTTTTTTTTATGTTGATGTTTTGGACCATCGTCATTTGGATCCAGTTGCACCTTTTGTCAAAAGATGTGAACTTGTTGGGCCATTTAAACTGGGACGAGTTCGTGTCCTTTGACAGTTGGGCCAAAAGCTTCTAAAATATCGATGGGCCATTTTATGTTTAGGCCTCTTATCATTTGAAGTTGTTTAGCCATGTTCTCGCAAAGTGTAAACCTGATGGGCCTTTTCAACTAGGACAAGTTTGCACCGCGCAATAGTATGATTGAATACTTTGAAATGATAATGGGCCAACTAGTGTAAAAAATTTTAAATGGGCTTATATATTGCATACATTGCACGTATCTCATGCATACATGCATCATGTTAACCCCGTGTCTTAAAAGACATCATAGATATCTGTTGGGTTAGAGAAGAAAAAAAGGTTTGTCAAGAGGAGTTTAGCAAACATGGATTGCGGGGAAAAGGAAATTGAGAAACATAAAACTTTACGGCAAGGATAGAAAGACCATTGGGGGCCTTCAAAAAAAAAAGAAGAAAAAGAAAAAAAAAAGAGAAAAAGAAAAAAAAATGGTTGTTTAGTCCTTAATAGTTAGGCATAAGTCCAATGATGAAATCATTTGCTTTAGGATGAAATCTTAGAAACGATAAACTCTTGATGTGCTTTTATCTGATACTTTGAGTGATTGATCTATGTTAGACTCGTAAGCACTTCAGTATAGGTTCTTAGCGGTGAAAACCTGAGTAATTGGCAATGTGACTAGTTGAAGAAATTGTAGGTCGGTGAATGACCGTTTGCTTAGATGTCTATCTTAATTTGTTGATGTTATGATGTGTGGTATGATTGGAAATGAAAGAAAAGTCTCTAAAGAACAGAATTGAACCACCTATAACTGATAAGCGTGAAGCTACCCATGGGCGAGTATTAGGACCACCATGAGGAGAAATGCTACCTTAAAGGGTAGGTGTGTTGAAAAAAAAAAAAAAAAAAAGAGAAAAAAAAAGAAGTTCAAAATGAAAAGAGAAAAGAAAGAGACAAGAGAAAAAGAGAAAGAAAACCATACCACATTGAGCACAGAAAAGCAACTGCAGGCATAATTGAGACATCTAGGTTAGATTGACCCATCGATCCTGATTTTTGAAACGAAATCATTGAGTTAGCTTACCTGGGGATGAATCCGCAAAGGAACCTTTGCACACACACACTTTGAGTCTGGCTTAGATCATTTATTCAAAGAATTGGATTTGAGTTGCGTTGAATGTTTTGAAGGTTCTCTGGTTTCAATACTGGGCATTCTTTGAGGACGATAATATGTGTAGCTATTGGGACTATTTTGTAGCATGTAATATAGTATGATGATATGGAAGGCCCCGCCATGTGGTTCATCTTGACCAAGTGCAAACAGTGGAGAGCAGAAAGCTACATCAAGACTGGGGGCGACCAGTCTACCACCTCGCAAATAAGGGCATAACGGGAACTTAAGCCATGAGACAAAAGAAAACTGAGCAATCATCAACAGAAAGAGACTGTAAGCATGCCCAGGGGACGACCAAAGGCAGTTATAGGCAAAAAAGCACTGAGGAGCACAAGGAAGGCCTAACCCATCAGAATAGGAAACTCATTCATCCATACATGCATACACGTCATATACATGCAATCTTTGTCTTGTTTTGTATTCACAGGTTTCAAAGAAGAAAAAGAGAAAGCGGCAAAGACAAGCCAACCAGAATCAGCAACATATGAGTTGTAGTTTTGGGGATGAGTCCCAAGGTCGAGGCCCATATCGGCAGAGTTTTGGAATAAATCTGGGAAGGAATCATAGGGTCGAGGACCACTTCAGCATCAGTTTTGGGGATGAGTCACAGGGTCGAGGCCCACATCACTATCAGTTTTGGGGATGAGTCCTAGGGTTGAGGCCCATTACATCACAAGCTAAGAATGGTAATCCAAGAAATGGAGCAAAGTTCGAATGAACAAACCAAGAATGGAAATCCAAGAATGGAGCAAAGTTCGAGAATGAACAAGCCAAGAATGGCAATCCGAGAATGGAACACAGTTCGGGAATGAACTAGCTGGGATTGGCACTCTGGGGGCAAAGCCCACACCTTTATCAGAATCAGTCTTGCCGGGTATGGCACTCTGGGGGCGAAGCCTACATTAGCATCAATAGTAGTCTTGTCGGGTATGACACTCTGGATGCGAGGCCCACATTATTATCAGTTCAGTTTTGCCAGGTACGACACTCCAGATATGGAGACATCAGTTCAGTTTTACCAGGCACGGCACTCCGGGTATGGGGACATCAATACAGTTTTGCCAGGTACGACACTCCGGGTATGGAGACATCAGTACAGTTTTGCCAGGTACGTCACTCCGGGTATGGAGACATCAGTTCAGTTTTGCCAGGTACGGCACTCCGGGTATGGAGACATCAGTTCAGTTTTGCCAGGTACTGCACTCCGGGTATGAGGACATCAGTACAGTTTTGCAAGGTACGACACTCCGGGTATGGAGACATCAGTTCAGTTTTGCCAGGTACGACACTCCGGGTAGGGAGACATCAGGTCAGTTTTGCCAGGTACGGCACTCCAGGTATGGAAACATCAGATCACTTTGCCAGGTACGGCACTCCGGGTATGGAGATATCAGATCAGTCAGGTACGACACTCCGAGTATGAAGACATCAGATCAGTTCTGCCAGGTATAGCATTCTGGCGGCGAGGCCCACATAGTATCAGATCAGTTTCTGCCGGGTATGGCATTCTGGGGGGAAGGCCCACATAGCATCAGATCAGTTTCTGTTGGGTATGGCATTCTGGGGGCAAGGCCCACATAGCATCAGATCAGTTTCTGCCGGGTATGACATTCTGGGGGGAAGGCCCACATAGCATCAGATCAGTTTCTACCGAGTATGGCATTCTGGGGGCGAGGCCCACATCACATCAGATCAGTTCTGCCGGGAATGGCACTCCGAGAATGGAGATATAGTCCGGGAATGGACAGCTCAAGAATGAGCACGCCGAGAATGGCACGCCGGGAATGGCACTCCGAGAATGGAGATATAGTCCACGAATGGACAGCTCGAGAATGAGCACGCCGAGAATGGCACTCTGAGAATGGAATATCAACATCATCATCGGTTTGGCGGGTATGGCACTCTGGGGGCGAGGCCCACATCATCATCATTATCAGTTTTTCCGGGTATGACACTCCGGGTATGGAGACATCAGTTTCAGTTTTGCCGAGTATGGAGACATCAGATCAGTTTTGCCGGGTATGGCACTCCGGGTATGGAGACACATCATCAGTTTGAGGGCGAGGCCCACTTTGTGAGCAGTATTGGGTCGAGGTGCTTAGGGTCGAGGTGCCCCCGTTGTCGGTTGCAGTTTCGGGATGCATCCCAAGGTCGAGGGCCCACTGCATTATCAGTTGTAGTTCCAGGATGCGTCCCAGGGTCGAGGACCCACTACATCATCAATTCAAGGGCGAGGTCCCTATTGTCAGCGGTGTTGGGTCGAGGTGCCCAGGGTCGAGGTGCCCCCGTTTTTGGTGGTAGTTCCGGGTCGAGGTGCCCCCGTTTTTTGTTGTAGTTCCGGGTCGAGGTGCCCCCGTTTTCGGTTGTAGTTCCGGGTCGAGGTGCCCACTACATCATCAGTTCGAGGGCGATGTCCTTATTGTCAGCGGTGTTAGGTCGAGGTGCCCCCGTTGTCGGTTGTAGTTCCGGGTCGAGGTGCCCAGGGTCGAGGTGCCCCCGTTGTCGGTTGTAGTTCCGGGTCGAGGTGCGCAGGGTCGAGGTGCCCACTACATCATCAGTTCGAGGGCGAGGTCCCTATTGTCAGCGGTGCTGGGTCGAGGTGCCCAGGGTCGAGGTGCCCCCATTGTCGGTTGTAGTTCCGGGTCGAGGTGCCCAGGGTCGAGGTGCCCACTACATCATCATTTTCGGGATGCGTCCTAGGGTCGAGGCCCATATTTTGTCAGCAGTATTGGGATGCGTCCCAGGGTCGAGGCCCCCGTTGTCGGTTGCAGTTATTGGGATGCTTTCCAGGGTCGAGGCCCACTACATCTTTGGTTTTTGGGATGCGTCCCAGGGTCGAGGCCCACATTGTCAGCGGTATTGGGATGCGTCCCAGGGTCGAGGCCCCCATTGTCGGTTGCAGTTATTGGGATGCGTCCCAGGATCATGGTCCACTGCATCATCACCTCAGTTCGAGGCAACATGCGAGTCAGGTGGCAGCTGGCGAGCCAGGTAAGTAAAAATGCATTGCATAACTTTGATAGGATTGTCACTGTTACACATTACACATGTCCCATCAAAGTGGGGGCGACTGTAGACACTGCATTTTTACATATAAGTCCCGATGATGAGTCTCGTATGGAGACACTACCTCTTTGATTGTGAAAGCCGCGGGAAACTGACGTCGGAAGGGTAAAGTTGGAAATTGATATTTTGGTCGGATTTAACTCGCTTGTTTCGCTCGGCTTCGGGTTCGCTTGTTGGACCTCTATTTAAAACACACCAAACCCATTAAAACACATCTCACAAATTAAATAATTAAAACATTTAAAATACATGTCACAAATTAATTAAACTTTAATTAAATTAAATTAAAACTAATTAAAATTAAATTAAATTAAAATCTAATCAAATCACATTCCTAATTTAAATAATCAAATTAAATAACTAATTAAATTGAAATTAAATTAACCAATTAAAATAACTAGATTGAAATTAAATAACCTAACCTAAAAATCACAAACCAATCCAATTAAAATCAAATTAAATAATTCACTCACCAATTTAAATAAAATTCCCCACCAAAAGCCCATATGTACCCATCCAAACCCTAACCCTAGCTCACCACTATATAAGGACCCCTAAACTAAACCTAGATTTTGGCTTCAGCCCATGGACCTCACGGCAAAGACAAAACAATGAAACCCTAGACAACACCTCATCTCCTTCACGCCTGGCCAACAAAACCCTAGCACCACACTTCAACTCTCACAGCCCCCAAACCAGAAGCCATAAACCCTTCAAACTCGACGAGACCCTTCTCATCAACACACAAAACTCTCATGACCACGTAAACCCTAAGCCACTGCCCACTCTCCACTGCAACGCACCCCCACCGACAACAAATCTAGACACACCACTCAGCCATAGCCTTCACCGAGAGCCACTAACCCCACACTGCCCAGTTCACACCTCTTTTCAATGCCCAAAACCAACACATCCCTACTACTCCCTCAAGCAGCCATAGTTCACAGCCCTCATTCTCACACAAAGCAACCCTCAGACCCTAACAAACAAGCCCCTGCCTTCAAACTAGCCTCTGACCGACTAACACCTTCATTACCCCATCACGAGCAGCCCTTAACGCCACTACCTTTCACTCAGCAACACTCCAACAGCTCCTAGAATTGCCCTCACGCCACTGACCAACACTATCCTCACGCCTCTGCACTCAAAGCCGCACATTCTTCACGGCTTTCAGCACCCCCTTTCCACCGCTCAAAAATTGCCACTGCTCTCGTGCCAAGACCCCACCAACAAACCGAATATTCTCTCTCATCAGCCGAACAGCCACCTAACACTCACGTTAAAACCCTACGACCAGTGCACTGCCCTGTAGCCGAGAACTAAAAACGAAGACAAAATGGTGATCAGCAAGCCAATGCCGTGAAACCAGCCTCAGACCCTCACAGACCACAAACGATCATCAATCAGCTCTCCCACCCCTCGGCAACCCTCTCACTCTCGGCAATGACCCTTAAACCATCTAGAATCTCGGCCTCCTCTCTGCCTCTCTCATTAAAGACTACAAACAAACCACCATAACAAAAGCTCTCTCTCCTCTTAACCCCAAAATTAGCACGCCAATAGCCACCTACCCCTCTCGCACCAAGAACCTTCACGTACCACGCCACCCACTTCACCGCCATCTCCACGTGAAGCAAACCTCACAACCCTTTACTCATTGCCACGACTAGCCACCAAAGAGCCATCAGCGAACCACAAAAAATCGGCAGGCACCAAAAAAACCCTAATCTGGCTACACCTTCCACAGCCTCACAGCCCCTCAATTGATCAACACAAACTAACGAGCTACACCTCACGCAAGAAGCCACCTTGCCCACGCCCTTGCTCCTTTTACCCAGCCTCCACCAGCCCATTACGCCTCACGTCCTCACGCCCATAAACAGCCACCAGTCAACACACTCTCTCGCCACATGCACAAACCCACGCCCCTCATTCCCACATCGCCCAGCAGCCACAAAGCTTACCTAGCCTCCTACTCACAAACGCCCCATAAGCCTCCATTCACGCCAAATTTCCACTTTGCAAGCCACTCATCACACGCTGCTTACTAATCCTTCAACCTTTCAGAATGTGAGCAATCAACGTGATTAACAAGTCAAGTTAGTCTCCACCCACGTGAAGCAACCAATCAAGCACCCACTGCCAAGCCAAATCGATAGTAACAAGAAACAACAACCTGCACCTAAAAACTGCCCAAACTGCACCTAAAAAACTTCCCAAAACAGTCCCCGAATTAAACCCAAACAGCCCTAAAATCGCACTAAAAACAGTCCAAAAAACTACCCCCAAAACAGTCCTAAATTACCAAAAAAACAGTGACCAGAAAATACAACAAAACAGCAGCGACGAAACGGAGAGTGAAAACAACTACCCGAGCCCGAGCAGTGAAACCGCGAAGGAAAATCATTGGATTAGTGAACCAGAAAAGTTGCGGAAGTATCAATCCTTCCGATGCCTGTGTGTAACGCGCTTTCGAGAGAGGAATGACAAAAGAGGTTAGACCTGAGGGCACCTTTTTACTTATGATCTTTCATTTTATTTTATTTATTTTAAAATATTATTGCATGAGAGTCGTTTGAAGCATTATGTGATTGTTGGATGAGCGGGATATGTGTTCCCTTTTGTGGTATATCGGATGGAAACCCGGACGTAAATTCTGTAGCCGATTCCGAATGGATGGTAGTATGGTCTGCACTCGGGATACAACGCCACGTACCACTTAAGATACACGTATCTCGTCTCATCCAAATTTGTATTTGAGCATGTCATAGTTCTAGGCCGTTTATTTATTATTTTAAGCATGATTTAATTTAGTCTTGTTATTTAATTTTCAAAGCATGATTGCTTTATGCATGATGTTTCGTTTAGTTTATGTTTATGTTTAATTAGTTATTTGTTTACTTTGGTTTAATGGTTCAATATGCTCGTTGTGTTATATTGCGTGGAGTTATTTGGATGAAAGCATGTTAGATCTAAGTACTCGTGAGCATGATTGTTAAGTAGACTCGGTTGATTAATTGCACAAATCATATCATCACAAGTGACATAAGTAAGGGACCATTCCGAACCCAACAGTTTGAGGTCTTCCCTTGCGAGGGGTGAGTGCAGCCTTAAATCTTTGTCCCGGTTCACACCGGGTGGTGACTCCATGTTATTTCGTACTCCCAACTAGGCCGTGAGCCTAGAACAGCGTCGTCAAGTTCTGTTGTTTACAGCAACATACAAATGTACACAGCTAGGCTTTTACAGAAAGGGTATCGTCAATGACATAGTGTCGACTACGATGAAAATTTTTCACCTGTTGCCATGATTAAATCCATTCGGATAATGCTTGCTAATGCTGCATATTTCATTTAGGAAATATGGCTTATGGACGTCAAAATCGCTTTCCTTAAACAGAACCCTTTTGGAGGATGTTTATAAACATCCTGACGGTTTTGTCGTACTGAAACATGCAAACAAAGTTTGCAAGTTAAATCGATCCATTTATGGATTGAATCAAGCATTGCGTTCTTGGAACTAACATTTTGATAAGATCATAATGGTATATGGTTTCATTCAAAACGGTAAAGATTCTTGTGTATATAAGAAGGTTAGTGGCAGCGCACTGACAATGAATGTCATATACATTGATGACATATAAAATTCTCCATGTCTATGGTTTCATTCAAAACCTTTCTTGGAAATGACATTCCAATAAGAAAATCGGTGAAAGCTTGGCTTTCATTAAAATTCTCCATGGAATACTTGAGAGATGCAACCTTTATTCTAGGAATAAGGATCTACTGGGATAGATCTAAAAGTTGTTGACCCTCTTTGAGAACTCGTACATTTTGAAATGTACGTGACCTGATGTCTCATAGGCTTTGAGCATATGGAGTCACAATCAGACCAATCCAGATGATGGTCACTGGATTGATCTTAAAAACATCCTTAAGTATCTTAGATGAACTAAGGATGCTTTTTTAAGCTATGGAGAAGGAGAACTTGAAGTGACTGGGTTCACCGTTGCAAGTTTCCTAACCGATAAAAATGACTATAAGTTGTAATAAGGGTACTATTGTTGGATAATATGACCCATAGCATCACTATTTGTACAGATCACGGTGTTGTTGTACAAATTAACTATGTGACAAGGAAATTGCACTCTCATCATTTGTGATTAGATCACCATATATGTATAAATGAAGAGAGGTCCATATGATTAGTTCCTGGATTGAGATGATATGAGACAGTATCAGTCCACGAAGGATTAATCATTAAATATCCCTAGCCGGAGTATTATCGAGACAGGACATCAATAATGCGGAATAGGCTAGTATTGCACTTGTGCGCGTTGTGAGGGCACAACGGCATAGTTCTCATATATTTAAGTATTGGATACTTATGCAAGTGCGATAGGAGGTTGTGTTTCACCGATGGTACGAGAAACAGCTTCGCTCTGGATAGACCCCTCGGAATCCCATTGGTATTATGACTATGTGTCTATGGGAGGCCGAAATCAAGGTAGGTGTGTATAGTCTTAACCTGAGACTTGCATCGCTAATACTTGCGATAATCGGTAGACTTTGGTCTTGGTGGTACAGGGCTTTAATCGATTCTGCGTACACCGCTTCTGGGTTTATCAGAGAGTCGTAGTGTATTGGGTGTGATGTCGAGACGGAAGTATCACTTCAGTCATAGTGGAGATGATGTCACGCAGGATACGGTATTAGTGCTCTTAAGTACTGGCCGGCCATCGGGATATTATGACAAGGTCATGTATATCTGATTATAGAGAGTAGTTACCAGACATCCGACATGTGCTTCGGACGGGGCAGACACTTATCCAGCCCCAGCCCTAGCACGTGACTATCTGATACTGGGCCGATATACACAATACTACGGTATACTACGCTTGATACAGATCTATATATTCCTGTAAGAATATTTCTGGAGAATTGGGTAGGCATGGCGCTTTGCTAGAAGCCAACCTTGTCTTGTAAGTCGGTATAAACGTAGTACGAGGTGCTTACGTGTTCGGATAGTCCGACGACCGTATTTACTGCCAACATATCCGGAGATCTCATGGGTCGGTTCCTGAAGATTCACCGATGACGTATAACTCGCACTTTAATTAATCTAGGATTAATTAGAAGAGAGAGAAAATTAATATGGGAATAATTGCGGAGATATTTTATCTGGGATAAAATATTAATTAAAGAGAGAGAACGATTAATTTGGAATTAATCGATAAAATAATATATTTGATATATTATTAGAAATTGGATTTCGACGCGGAATTAAAATTAGATTTTAATTCGGGCGAACGAATTAATTTAGAATTAATTCGTTAGCGACGTGAATAGTGATTTCGCTAGGCGTAATCATTTAATTACGACGCGACGGAAAATTCATTAATTTGGAATTAGCGAACCCGAGCCCGAGAGTGATTGTGAGCGCATTCGCATTTCGAATTCGAGCGCGGCACGCAAGTCACATCAAGCGTCAAATCGTTAGTCACATCATGCGTCAAATCAATTGTCACTTTGAGTGATGTGACTTGACAACATGTCACTTTATTAAAGTGATGTGATGTGACTTAAAGTAAAAGTAGAAATGATGAAAAGCATTAATATGCTTTTTGCTTTTTGACTTTTGTACTTGGTAAATGTAAATGCTTTTTGTATTTGATTTTATTTTTGGAAAATAAAATAAATATATAAGTAAAAACCATTTACCTTTTCTCTCTCTCAATTCACGATCTCTTCCTCTCCCTCTCTTTTCTCTCTCGGCTTGGAGCCGTTTTTCATCTTCTTCTTTCTCATTTTTCTGGTTCTGCCGAGAAGTAATGAGAAGCAAGAATTGATTTTGTTTCAAAACCAAGTGCTAGCACACACATAGAGTTATCCTAAGGTGATAGGGAAGTGAGTTTGTTTGCATGGAAAAGCTTGAAGCTTGGAGCTTCAATGGTGGTTCATCAATGGCCGAATGCACAAGGAGGAAGAAGGTTCAAAATCGTGCAGTCCACTTCATCAATAAGCCATTGCCGAGCTTCATGGAGGAGCAAAAACGCATCTTGTTCTTCCTAGCATCAAACCCATCAATGTGAGTATGAATTCCGCCTTACTCCTTTGTATATTCAACTCGTTTTTATGCATGTTTGTGATCCTTGGGACTTGATTGAAACTCAAAAACTATATAGTTTGAATAATGGAACAGTGAGCTGAAATCTTCCAAGCAAGATACTTGTAGGAAACATAAATCGGCGATGATGTTCCAGGCTCGCGGCCTGTCAGGACTACGGAGTAGCCCGCAGGGGAACTAAACCGGAGAAATAAAATGGAGTAGCCACCCAGTGTGAACTGGGAAATGATTTAAGGCCGCACTCACCCCTCGCAAGGGAAGGCCTCAAACCGTTAGGTTTGGAATTGTCTCTTACTTATGCCACTTGTAATGAATGGATTTATACGATAATATAACTGAATCTACACAACATAAATATGCCAGAATAACCTATATCTAAGTTTACATGCATAAAAGTAGAACCTATATATAAGTTTGCATGCATAAAAGTAAATCGATATAACGGCAAGCACACAATCTCATGAACATATTTTATAAGTAAATGCGGAATAATAAAACAACAATAAACGGAAATTAAATGCGAAATAATAAAAGGCTAATAAAGCAAAATAATAAAAGGCTATTAATGCGAAATAAATGCGGGACAATAAATATGTGGCCAAAGAACTCGGCTATTTTCAATATAGGACTTGGCATACCCGGTTGGACGTATTCCACGTCCAACCGAGCATGTCGTTTCCAGGACGAAAAAATAAAATATAACAAATGGTGCCCTCAGGTCTGTCCTTTTAAGTCGTCTCTTGGAAGTACGTCATGCGGCCGTCGGAAGGGTTAATGCTCTGCAACTCCTCTGGTTCATTAGTTCAGTGTTTTCCTTCATCGCCTTGCTGTTTTGGGCTGCTGTTTGTTCTGTTTTTACTGCTATTTTTGGTCATTGTTTCTGCAGTTTTAGGGACTATTTTAACTTGCTATTTTGTGGTTATTTAGGTGTATTTTTTGGGGCTGTTTTACGTGAATGCAAGGCTGTTTTAGGGACTTTTCTGGACTGGTTTAAAGGCTGATTTTTGGGGCTGTTTTGGGGTGATTTCTTCTCCGTTCTGGGGGCTATTTTTATGATGTTTCATAGTGGGCTAAGGGCTGTTTTGGTCTGCTACGTGTGAACACAAGGGATCAGTTTGAAGGGCTGTGTGGTTTGTAATGTGCGTTTGTAGCTTGTGTCAGTTTGTGAGAAGGCCGAGGGTGTGATCTATTTGTGGCTTTAGGGTTTATCCATTGCGTGGCCTGAGTGTGTTGAGTGCGCTGCTTGATTTTGTTTCGCGAGAGAGAGAAGATGGGCGTGGGAGAAGAGATTAGCCGCGTGAGTATTTAGGTTATGGCGTGAGTGGATTACTGCATGGGATTTTATCGTGCGTAGCTAGGGTTTTGTGGCTTCTGTTTTAACATGAAGAGGAGGGTGTATTAGGCGTGAAGATAGGGTTTTTTGGTTTGTTTGTTATTAATGAGAGAGAGAGAGGCCGAGAGTTGTGAGTGGAGAGAAGAATGAGAGAAGAAAGGAAGAGAGCTAGGGCATGGATGTGGTCTCCCCATGGAAAAAAAAGTTGGGTTTGTGCTTCTTTTTACAGGCAAGGGTTGGGGTTTACCTTATGCGAATATGGAAAGAATATTGTGTAATTATAGGGATATCTTTTAATTTGTGTAGCATAAGGAAAAGATCTTTTTAATTTAGGGAGAAGATTGTTTTAGTTTAGGAAATGGATTTAATTTAATTAGGAAGGTGATTTAATTTGATTCTTTTAATACAAGAAGGTGATTTATTTAGATTTCAACATGTGTTTAATGTGTGGATTTATTATTTTGGATGTGTTTTAATGGGCTAGGGCGTGTGATGGGAAGGCTTTGGGTGTGGGGTTGGTCTTTTTGGTGGGCTTTGGTGTGTGGGCTTGGTGTGTGGCTTACGGGGGTTTGGGCTGAGGATGAATTTTAAAAGAGAGGTACAACGAGCGAACCCACAACTAAGCAAATGAATTTATTCCAACAAGATGTCAAATTCTAACTTTTCCCTTCCGACGTCCGTTTCCCGCGACTTCCACAACATAAAGAGGTAGTGTCTCCATGTGAGACTCATCATCGGGACTTATATGCAAAAATACAGTGCCTACAGTCGCCCCCATTTTGATGGGATTTGTGCAGTGTGTGACAATGACAATCCAATCAAAGTTCTGCAATGCATTTTTACTTACCTTGCTCGCCAGCTGCCACTTGACTTGCCTGTTGCTTCGAACTAAGTTGATCTAGTGTTGAGGCGTTGCGAACAATAGAGGTGATCCATTTTTGAACCGAACTGAACTGAACTGATGAGAGGTGAGAGGTGATCCATTTTTGAACTGAACTGAACTGATGAGAGGTGATCCATTTTTGAACCGTTACTGAGTTGAGATTATGGTCCATTTCCAAACCGTGCTCCATTTCCGGAGTGCCATTTTCAGCGACTGATGTGGGTCTCGACCTGGGACTCATCCACAAAACTGATACTATTGTGGGCCTCGACCCTGGGACTCATCCTCAAAATTGATGCTGATGTGGGCTTTGAACTTGGGACTCATCCCCAAAACTGATGCTGATGTGGGCCTCGACCCTATGACTCATCCCTAAAATTGATACTGATGTGGGCCTCGACCCTGGGACTGATGCCCAAAACTGATACTGATGTGGGCCTCGACCCTGGGACTCATCCTCAAAATTGATGCTGATGTGGGCCTCGACTCTAGGACTCATCCCCAAAACTGATGCTGATGTGGGCCTCGACCCTGAGACTCATCCTCAAAATCGATACTGATATGGGCCTCGGCCCTGGGACTCATCCCCAAAACTGATACTGTTGTGGGCCTCGATCTTGGGACTCATCCCCAAAACTAATACTGATATGGGCCTCGACCATGGGACTCATCCCCAAAACTGATGCTGATGTGGGCCTCGACCATGAGACTCATCCCCAAAATTGGTGCTGATGTGGGCCTCGACCCTGGGACTCATCCCCAAAACTGATGCTGATGTGGGCCTCGACCCTGGGACTCATCCCAAAAACTGATGCTGATGTGGGTCTCGACCCTATGACTCATCCCCAAAACTGATACTGATGTGGGCCTCGACCCTAGGACTCATCCCCAAAACTGTTGCTGATGTGGGCCTCGACCCTGAGATTCATCCCCAAAACTGATACTGATGTGGGCCTCGACCCTATGACTGATCCTCAAAACTTGTACTGATGTGGGCCTCGACCCTGAGACTCATCCTCAAAATCGATACGGATATGGGCCTCGGCACTGGGACTCATCCCCAAAACTGATACTGTTGTGGGCCTCGATCCTGGGACTCATCCCTAAAACTAATACTGATGTGGGCCTCGACCCTGGGACTTATCCCCAAAACTGATGCTGATGTGGGCCTCGACCCTGGGACTTATCCCCAAAACTGATGCTGATGTGGGCCTCGACCCTTGGACTCATCCCCAAAATTGATGCTGATGTGGGCCTCGACCCTTGGACTCATCCCCAAACTGATACTGATGTTGGCCTCGACCCTAGGACTCATCTCCAAAATTGATGCTGATGTGGGTCTCGACCCTGGGACTCATCCCCAAAACTGATACTGATGTGGGCCTCGACCTTGGGACTCATCCCCAAAAATGATGCTGATGTGGGCCTCGACCCTGGGACTCATCCTCAAAACTGATACTGATGTGGGCCTCGACCCTGGGACTCATCCCCAAAACTGATGCTGTTGTGGGCCTCGACCCTAGACTCATCCCCAAAATTGATGTTGATGTGGGCCTCGACCCTAGGACTCATCCCCAAAATTGATACTGATGTGGGCCTCAACCCTGGGACTCATCCCCAATACTACTAATAGTGTGGTCCTCGACCCTGGGATTCATTCCCGAAACTACTGGTAATGTGGACCTCGACCCTAGGATTCATTCCCGAAACTGCTGATAGTGAGGGCCTCTACCTTGGGATTCATTCCCTAAACTGCTTGTCTTTGATGCTTTTTCCTTTTCTCTTCAAAACCTGCGAACACAAAACAAAAATTGCATGTATATGATGTGTATGCATGAATGTATTTCCTATTCCGATGTGTTAGGTCTTCTTTGTGCTCCTCGGTGCTTCTCGCCTACAAAATTCTTTGATCGCCCCTGGGTCGGCTTACAATTTCCTTCTGCGAGTTCTCTCTGGTGATTGCTCAGTTTTCTTTGGTCCCATGACTCAAGTTCTCGTTGTGTCCCTTATTTATGGAGTGGTAGACTTGTCGCCCCAGTCTCTGTTTAGCTTTTTTCTCTCCGCTGTTTGCACTAGGTCAAGGTGGACCATGTGCTGTGACATTCCATAGCATCATTCTACATCACATGCTACGAAATAGTCCCAATAGTTACACATATTATTGCCCTCAAAGAATGCCCAGTATTGAAACCAGAGAACCTTCAAAACATTCAACGTAACTGAAATCCAAGTCTTTGAATAAATGATCTAACCCAGACTCAAAGTGTGTGTGTGCAAAGGTTCCTTTGCAGATTCATCCCCAGGTAAGCCAACTCAATGGTTTCGTCAAAAAAATGTGATCGATGGGTCAAACCAACCTAGATGTCTTAATTATGCCTGCAGTTGCTTTTATGTGCTCAATGTGGTATGATTTTCTTTCTCTTTTGTCTTTTTTTTTTTCGTTTTAAACTTATTTTTTTTTCTTTTCTTTTCTTTTTCTCTTTTTTTTTTCAACACACCTACCCTTTAAGGTAGCATTTCTTCTTATGGTGGTCCTAATACTCCCCCACGGGTAGCTTCATGCTTATCGGTTATAGATGGTTTAATTCTTTTCTTTAGAGACTTTTATTTTATTTTCAACCATACCACACATCATAACACAAGCAAATCATGATAGACATTTAGGCGAATGATCATTCACCGACCTACAATTTCTTCAACTAGTCACTTTGCTAACTACTCAGGTTTTCACTGCTAAGAACCATAATCAAGTGCTTACGAGTTTAACATAAATCAATTACTCAAAGTATCAGATAAAAGCACATCAAGAGTTTATCGTTTCTAAGATTTCACCCTAAAGCAATCAATTTCATCATCGGATTTATGCCTAACTATTAAGGACTAAAAACAAGCAAATTTTTTTTCTTTTTTTTTCTTTTTTTTTGATGGCCCATCTGATGGTCTTCTATCCTTGCCGTAAATTTTTAAGTTCCTCGGTTTCCTTTTCCCCGATATCCGTGTTTTCTAAACTCTTTTTGACAAATATTTCTTTCTTCTCTAACCGAACAGATATCTATGATGGCTTTTAAGATACATGGTTAACATGATACGTGTACGCATGAAATGCGTGCGATGCATGAGATATAATATACAGGTGTTTATCAAAAGCATAAAGGGGTAACTTCTATGAGATATATGACTATGGTTCATATACGGGTGATAGGAGTGTAGACAAAGGCTCCCGTCGGTGAAGGATTGCCCACAACTAGGTCTCCCCACTCAAGGGTTCGGACGACCAAGTGAGCGCACCCTTTTTTATACGCTAAGGTACGTGCCAACGAGTGATGATACATGATTGACTGTCAAATGGATTTCTTATAGAAGATTACCTAGAGGGGGGGTGGAGAGAACTCTATTAAATACCCTTGCCTCTTAGTCTCTTTTCGCCTTCGTGACAGGAATAAACAATAGGTCCTCCAAATTAGTCCATCACAGTAAGCTTTGAGTAAATGATTATCTAGGTGCCTTCACAGCTTTTCCTTATAGAAAGGTAGTGAATGAAGGAAGACACCAAACCATTACCTAGCTCTAATAGTGAATTTGATTAAACCCCTTAAGCCCACTGTAGACACAGTTAACTAAAACAAAAATAACAAACATTACAAGGCAATATTTTGGGGCTGATTCTCTATCCCCAGTGGAGTCGCCAGACTGCAGGACACAGAAATCGGCAACACAGTTCCAGGCTCGCGGCCCGGTCGGGAGTACGGAGTAGCCCGCGGGGGAACTAAACCATAGAAATAAAATGGATTCGCCACCCTTTGTGAACTGGGAAATGATTTAAGGCCGCACCCACCCCTCGTAAGGGAAAACCTCAAACCGTTGGGTTCAGAATGGTCCCTTACATATGCCACTTGTAATGAATGGATTTATGCGATAATATAACCGAATCTACATAACATACATACGCCAAAATAACCTATATCTAAGTTTGCATGCATAAAAGTAGAACCTATATCTAAGTTTGCATGCATAAAAGTAAATCGACATAACGACAAGCATACAATCTCATGAACATATTAAATAAGTAAATGCGGAATAATAAAACAATAATAAACAGAAATTAAATGCAAAATAATAAAAGGCTAATAATGCGAAATAAATGCGGGACAATAAATATGTGGACAGAGGGTGCCCTCATGTCTTACCTTTTAAGTCGCCTATTGGAAGTGCGTTACGAGGCCATCGAAAGGGTTAATGCTCTGCAACTCCTCTGGTTCACTGGTTCACTATTTTCCTTCGTCGCCTCGCTATTTTGGGCTGCTGTTTGTTCTGTTTTCGCTGATGTATCTGATTACTGTTTCTGCGATTTTAGGGACTATTTTAACTTGCTGTTTTATTGCTATTTAGGTGTATTTTTGGGGGCAATTTTACGTGAATTTAGGGCTATTTTTGGGACTTTTCTGGACTGGATTAAACGCTGATTTTTTGGGCTGTTTTGGGGTGATTGCTTTTCAGTTCTAGGGGCTATTTTGATGATGTTTCACGGTGGGATAAGGGCTGTTTTGGTCGGCTACGTGTGGGCCCAAGGGATCGGTTTGAAGGGCTGTGTGGTTTGCAAGGTGCGTTTGTAGCTTGTGTCAGTTTGTCTGAAGGCTGAGGTGTTGGTTTTCTCTAAGCTTCCCAAAGATCATTAATCAAGCATGAAATTAACATGTGAATACAATCAAAGGAGGTGCAGTATACTCACAATGATCGGTTGAGTCGATGCGGTGAAGATAAAAATTAGTTTATGCCATTCTCCAAGTCACGGCAGTGGAAATTTTTTCTTCCACCATTTTCGGCCATTGATGTCCATTAAAGCTCCAAGCTCTTGATGATGATGATTCCATGCTCATGTAGTGAGTTCCCTATCACCTTAGGATGGCTCCTATGTGTGCTAGCACCAAAGAAATTTGCCACAAATTTCATTAGCTTCACCTTTATCACTCGGTCAAACTAGAAAAACAGAAGGAAAAACCGTGAGAGAGAGAGGAGTTTTTGGCTCCAAAATCGTGAGCAAAGGAGAGAGAGTGAAAAGAAAATGTGTAATAGGTCTTATTAATTTCCAAAATCAATTAACCATTTACCATTTTCAATTTCCAAAAAATCAAGCATTAAATGGTTGCCATCAACTCACATCAACTCACATCAATCAATCAATCAATTTTCACATCACTCAAAGTGACATGTGATTTAACGCTTGATGTGACTAATGATTTGACGCTTGATTTGACTTGTGTGCCGCATTCAAATTCGAAATGCGAATGCGCTCGCAAACAATCCCGGGCTCGGGTTTGCTAATTCCAAATTAACGAATATTTCGTTGCGACGTAATTAAATGATTATGCCTAGCGAAATCACTATTAACGTCGCTAACGAATTAATTCTAAATTAACTCGCTCGCCCAAATTAAAATCTAATTTTAATTCCCTGTCGAAATCCAATTTCTTTTAATATATCGAATATATTAATTAATCGATTAATTCCAAAATAATCGAGTCATACGTCATTTGTGAATCATCAGGAAGCGGCCATAAGATCCCTGGATATGTTGGCAGTAAATTGTGTCGTCGGACTATCCGAACACGTAAGTACCTAGTACTATGTTTATACCAATTTAGAAGACAATGTTGGCTTCTAGCAAAGCGCCATGCCTACCCAATTCTCCAGAAACATGCTTACAGTAATAAGTGATCTATATCAGGTGTAGTATATGTAGTATTGTGTATGTCGATCCAGTATCAGATGATCACGTGCTAGGCCTGGGGCTGGAATTGTGTCTGCCCCGTACGAAGCACATGTCGGATGTCTGGTAACTAGTCTCTATAATCGGATATACATGACCTTGTCATAATATCCCGATAGCTACAGCATTTAAGAGAACTAGCCCCGTATCCTACGTGACCATCATCTCCACTATGACTGGAATGATACTTCCGTCTTGACATCACACCCAATACACTACGATTTTCGATATACCCAGAAGAGGCATACACAGAAACTGATTAAAGCCCTGGACGACCAAAACCAAAGTATATTGATTATCGCAAGTATTAGCGGTGCAAGTCTCAGGTTAAGACCAAATACACCTACCCTGATGTCAGACTTCCATAGACACATAGTCATACTACCAATGAAATTCTGAGGGTGTCTATCCAGAGCGAAGCTGTTTCCCGTAGCATTGGTAAAACACAACCTCCTATTACACTTGCATGAGTATCCTATACCCAAATATATGTGAACTATGCCGTTGTGCCCTCACAACGCGCACAAGTGTAATACTAGTCTTTTATGCAATTATCGATGTCCAATCTCGACAATGCTCTGACTAGGGATATTTAATGAATAATCCTTCGTGGACTGATACTGTCTCATATCATTCTCAATCCAGGAACTAATCATAGGGACCTCCTATCATTTTTACATCTAGGTGATCTAATCACAAATGATAAGAGTGCAATCTCCTTTGTCACATAGTTAATTTGTACAACAATGCCATGATCTGTACAAATAGTGACGCTATGGGTCATAATTGTCCAACAATCTCCCACTTGGCCTATAGCAAATCACTCGAGTTCCTGACACCTGAACTATATACGGTTAGCTCAAATTACTGAGAAAAGCTTTCATCAGCGGATTTACATGATTATCATCTAATGAGATTTATTCGATCATCACATCGCCACGATGTATGATCCGAACGAATCAGATGAATATCGAAGTATATATCTGGATCGTTGATGAGACCTTTAATTCTTTAGGCTATGCTGACGCCTAGCTCAGCTACTAACAGAATTATATCTAATCTAATTAGATTTATTATCGACCCAAATAGCTTCTATTGCCGCCTCAGCTGAGTAATTACCCGCATTTGTTATTTATACGGTAAAAGTATCTTGCTTGCAAGGTTTCCAGCTCACTGTTCCATTATTCAAATTGTATAGTACCATTTGCGACTTATAGTCATTTTATCGGTTTAGGAAACTTGCAGTAGTGATCCCAGTCACTTCAAGTTCTCCTTTTCCACAGATTAAGACAGCATCCTTAGTTCTCTAAGATACTAAGTATGTTCTTAACTTCAATCTAGTGACTATCACTCGGATTGGCCTGTTTGTGAATCCATATGCTCAAAGCTTATGAGACACCAGGTCGCGTACATTTTTCAATGTACGATTTCTCGGAGAGTTTTCTCGAAAGCCAAGCTTTCGCCGATTGTGATTATGGGAATATCATTTCCAAGAAATGACATATTATCATTATTTTATAGGATAGCCACTGTCAGTGCGCTCCCACTAACCCTCTTATATACACAAGAATCATTTCGTTTTGAATTAAATCATAAAGCATTATGATTACATCAAAACGATAATTCTAAGAACCTATGTTTGCTTCAATCCAAACATGGATCGAATAACCTGCAAACCTTGTTTGCTAGTTTTAGTACGAAAAAACCGACAGGATGTTATAAACATCCTCCAAAAGGTTTCCTTTTCAGGAAAGCAATTTTCCCGTTCAGCTGACATATTTCATAAATGAAACATTCAGCATTTGCAAGCGTTATCCAAATGGATTTACCATGGCAACAGGTAAAAGGTTGAATCGTAATCAACACAATGTTGATAACGATACATTTCCGCTAAAAGCCTAGCTTTATACGTTGGTATGTTGCCTTCCATGTATGTCTTCCTTGAAGACTTATATAGTACCAATAGGCACGATGCCTTGCGGTACATAAACTAATGTCTAAACATAGTTGGTATACATGGAATCCAATTCGGATATAATGGCACTTTACCATAATAGGGAGTCGATACCTTGTATCACTTCCTCATACATAGTCAGTTGGTATACCTCAATAAGATAGATATCTTTATGAGGTGAGATCAGAAACCCATACCTCAGGTTATTTTCTGACTCTCTCCGACCTACGCGGTTCTTATGTATTCGAAGATTATTGGTAATAGTTTCATCCTAGATGAACTATTTATGTTCCATTAAAATTCGGTGCCTTGGACAATATTACTCCGATTTTCATCGAGTTTTACTATCCTCCCAATTACCACTGCATATCAGTATTCCTCTTAGGAAAACCGCATGGTGAGCAACTATTACATTGTTCTCTGGTGAGATGTATAAGTACTATACTTTGGTATCCCTATGATAACCTACAATTGGCACTTATCCAATTTGGGTTTTGGTTTGGTATAATCTAAACATATGCCTAGCATCCCAAATTATCAGGAATGTGAAACCCAGTTTCTTTCCTGTTCATATCTAATATGATATCTGTCAAACAAATTTTTATAGAACCTTATTCAAAATAAGTTCTTACACTGTTTATGCGTATTCATTGAAGGAAATGGTAGCTCAAAGCGACTCATGAGTAACCTTATCATGTCCAACAAAATTTGGTTACTCCGTTCGGACACACCGTCAAAATGATGTGTTCCGGGACGAGTCCTTTTTGAAAGAATACTACACTCTTTCAAGTATATTAGAAACTTATTGCTTAAGTATTTTCCATTACGGTCTTACCGTGACGGTATAATACTATAGCCGATCTGTTTGTCTATTTTCGTGTCGAAACTTAAAAGTTTCTGATTTGTGTTTCAAAAGAGACACATAACCATAACGCGATGCAACATCCGTAAAGGTCACGCAATATTCATATCCACCTCTAGCCTAGCTAGACATGGGCCCACTTGTTTCATTATGAACTAGGGCTACTAGATCGGTGGCATTTACATTTTAACCAAGTAAATAGTGTTTTAGGCACTTTGCCCAATAAACTAGATTAGTAGACTTTATTTGACTGGAATCAAATCAGTCCTAGTACCCACTCTTCAAAAGTGTGGATATACGAGCCTTGTTTAATTGTGTCCCAGACAACAATGCCACAATTAAGTTTCATCTGATCAAATCAGTTGAGCTATTTGTTTGTTATATTATATATTTGAGATTTATTTATATTCAAAATATAAATGCTGTTATTCACATCTAATGTGTTTATCTCAATATCATCTTTATATAATGAAATACTTTAGTGTTCTATAATATAAAGGTATATCCGCAACAGATTATACACTGATCTAGAGATAATGTTTCTAGTCAAACTAGTCACATTATAACAGTTTCCTAATTTAAGCACACACCCGAATGTAGTTCCTAATTTGGGTATATACGGTTAAAACAGCGACTTTCGTCCCGTTTTCAATTCGCAGAATAATCTCATCTGAAGTTAGTATCATGCTAATAGCAGATTCTAAACATTAGTATATATTTATGTACCACACTAAGTATTTAAAATCCTATTTTAATACTAGTAGTGAACATAATGTTGACAAACATATTTGAAGTCGGAGCCTTGCCCGTTCTTCAATTCCTTCATGTCTGCTTTGTCCAAACGGTAGTCACGCTTCCGCGATCCCGTCTTCCACAATTTAAGCAGAAATTTTGGGATATGTCATTTATCTTCCTAGAAGATTATAATGATTTTGCCTTTGCCTATTTCAAAACTCCAGAAGCCTTTGGCCTAGCGTCGGCCTTCTAGAATATCGAAGTAAGGTGCGCCTTGCGCTACTTGCCTTATTGCAAACTTTTGACTTTGTCTCCTTGAGAATAGTCATTAACTCTCCAAGAGTTATTTATTGCAATTTAGTACTTCTAAAATCTAAGTATAGACTTATGAAGATCCTTCAATTTCATTATCATACTTTAAAGATCTAATCCTTAGTTCTGATTCAGAAATTAAAGAGTCTACTGCGACAAGCTTAATGGATTAAGCACTAAAGTTATCATCACATGAATCTTCCAAAGATCATGCTCTACTATTTGCTTAACTCCGGGCTAAGGTTTAATATGTTATTTTATCAAATAGAGTAACTTATTATTTTCTAGGACCATCCTGAAATTTATTCCCAATTTTGAAAATTTAACCATTTAAATACATTTTCCCTAGGATTATGTTTTAAATGTCAATCTTTCATTTTTATTTTGATTTTAATAGTCCAACTATTTAATCAACGATTTCGGTACTATTTATTATAATGATTAAAATAGTCCAACTATTTAATCAACTGTAATTTAATAGATTAAAATCAATTATATTGATTACTATAATCCAATTATAAAATCAACTATAAATGAATAGTTTGAATATAGTCCAACTATTTATTAAAAACAACATTTAAATATTAGTCCAACTAACATTTAATTTATATGTCGAATGATATTTGATTTGAGCGCGTATGGCAAGTAATTAAATGAGTATTGCAAATTCAATTCTTGCCTCCCACTATTTTTCGGCGAGCCTCTAACCCTCTGTCGAGTACTCGGGAAACCGTGTTTCCTAGCGGGCTAGGATCCCGTTAAATATCACACAATCTTGACTTTTGCCAACAAATTGTATGATAATTAACTAGGTAGATCTCTAAGATCAATTGGATCCAATCCAATTCCTAGATCCAGTAGGGGGACATCCAAGTCCGAAACATATATATTATAAATGCCAATATATCCAATATATTACCTAACCTTTTTCCTCTGAATCAACTAAGCCTTGGCTTTGGCATAACAAACTTAGTGATCCCAGTTAAGCGCGACCCATTGACCATGGAAAGCTTCGTAATCAATGTCGATGGACAAGAAGTGGTCTTGACTTTGGCCAACAAACCACAATTGGACAAGACACCAATATGGAACAAAGCTCTCGTGATTCAAACACATCCTCCACGGACAAAGGCCTTGACTTTGGCCAACAAGCCAATGCCAGTCTCGGATCTTGAGTGAGAACCACTCAATGGAAGGAAAAACTCTTAATATTTGTAAGGGTTTTTCGCGTGCAAATTGGCAACCAATTTATTATCTTTGTTAAGGTCTCATCATCATACACCCTTAAACATGCATTCTAAACACATAATAAAGCGTATATGAAAAATAATAATGATATGCGGATGGATACTTTACACATTGATCCTAGATCAAATCTCTGCCTTTCTCTCTACCGCTAGTACAAATATTTCTTTTACCCATTGCACTACACTTCTAAAGAAACCTCATTTACATTGAGGGGGAATAGGTTAGAAGAGAATACAAAGAATATGGATGTGATAAGGTTGGACACGCAAGTCCAATTTAAATAAATTCCAAATTTATTACAAAAATTTCTAAAATTGCCTCACCCATCTAATATCCATTCGATATACATTATTCATGCATCGCAATCATGTATTCACACAAGCATGTTATCAATCAATCTAATCCAATTGATTAATCTGATAATTAATGATCATCCAATGTTCAAACAACGATTTGATTTTGCTCGAGTCAAACTCGTTTTTGCGAATAAATACTCAAAGTATGAATTCTCGAATTAAATTAAACTACATAATTAAATCCAATTGAATTTGTATTTAATACTAATTCGCTATTTAATTCCAAATTAAATACTACAATTTATTAATGAACTTTTACGACTTAAATTCCAAATTTAATCGTTACGGGTCTCAAAGCCCGATTAACGTCCAACGTCAATTTAATTAAAGTCCAATGGGCTTTTAATTAATTTCTTTAAGGCGTGGACTTTTGGTCAACTCGGGTCAAACCCAATAACCAAAGTCCAATCCGGGAGTTACCCCATAAGCCCAGAAATCAATTTAGGCCCATTAGGCCTAATTAAACTTTAAAGGTCCATTAGTCGCATTTGGGCTTTATGGATGCGGTTTTGGGCCCAATTGGATCCAACCAATTTAGCCTAAACCCAACTTAGTACAACCAAGCCCAATAACAACTTTAAAAGCCCAAATCCAATTTTAAGGCGCAATATAATTAAATTACAAAATCCAATTTCACAATTTAATTACCAAAGTGTATAGCATTATTAATTACCCGAATCAATATTTCCAAAACACCAAATTAGCCCAATTAATCATGCTTATCATCATTAAATCATGTCCAACACAATTTAACAAAAATCAAACCCAATTACATGTTTCAAGTGTCTCGGCCAAGGGGAAATTTCATGCCCAAATCAAATTCAATACAATTAAATTCGATTCAACATTAAATCAATATCCCCAAATGATTTCCAACACATCCAATGATCAAAATCAAAAAGTCCAAGACAATTTAGGGCTTCTCTATTTTCGGTAAAGCCTCCAAAATTGGGGAAATTTGTTCCAAACACAATTTCATCAAATTAATCTAATCAATACTCAATTAAACATCAATTAAGCATATTAAATCATCCAATTTCATTATACATGCTCAAAATCAATTTTGCCCAATTTTAACCCAAAATCAATTTCATGCTCAATATTGGCTCTGATACCATTGTTGGTTTGCTCTAAGCTTCCCAAAGATCATTAATCAAGCATGAAACTAACATGCGAATACAATAAAAGGAGGTGCAGAATACTCATAATGATCGGTTGAGTCGATGCGGTGAAGACAAAAATCAGTTTCTGCCCTTCTCCAAGTCACGGCAGTGGCAGTTTTTTCTTCCACCATTTTCGACCATTGATGTCCATTAAAGCTCCAAGCTCCAAGCTCTTGATGATGATGATTCCATGCTCATGTAGTGAGTTCTCTATCACCTTAGGATGGCTTATATGTGTGCTAGCACACAATAAATTTGCCACAAATTTCATTAGCTTCTCCTTCATCACTCGGTCAAACCAGAAAAATAGAAGGAAAAACCTTGAGAGAGAGAGAGTGAAAAGAAAATGTGTAATATGTTTTATTAATTTCCAAAATCAATTAACCATTTACCATTTTTTATTTGAAAAAAATCAAGTATTAAATACTTGCCATCAACTCACATCAATCAATCAATTGTCACATCACTCAAAGTGACATGTGATTTGACACTTGATGTGACTAATGATTTGACGCTTGATTTGACTTGTGTGCCGCACTCAAATTCGAAATGTGAATGTGCTCGCAAACAATACCGGGCTCGGGTTTGCTAATTCCAAATTAACGAATTTTCCGTTGCGACGCAATTAAATGATTATGCCTAGCGCAATCACTATTCACGTCGCTAACGAATTAATTCTAAATTAACTCGTTCGCCCGAATTAAAATCTCATTTTAATTCCGCGTCGAAATCCAATTTCGTTTAATATATCGAATATATTAATTAATCGATTAATTCCAAATTAATCGTTATCTATCTTTTAATGATATTTTATCCCAGATAAAATATCTCCGTAATTAATCCCAGATTAATTTTCTCTCTTATCTAATTAATCCCAGATTAATTAAAAGTGCGAGTCATACGTCATCGGTGAATCTTCGGGAAGTGACCCATGAGATCCCCGGATATGTTGGTAGTAAATTGGGTCGTCGGACTATCCAAACACGTAAGTACCTAGTACTACGTTTATACCGATTTACAAGACAAGGTTGGCTTCTAGCAAAGCGCCATGCCTACCAATTCTCCAGAAACATGCTTACAGGAATAAGCGATCTATATCAGGCGTAGTATACGTAGTATTGTGTATGTCGATCCAGTATCGGATGATCACGTGCTAGGCCTGGGGCAGGAATTGTGTCTACCCAGTACGAAGCACTTGTCGGATGTCTGGTAACTAGTCACTATAATCGGATATACATGACCTTGTCATATTATCCCGATTGCTGCAACATTTAAGAGAAATAGTCATGTATCCTACGTGACCATCATCTCCACTATGACTGGAGTAATACTTCCGTCTTGACATCACACACAATACAGTACGATTTTCGATATACCCAGAAACCGATTAAAGCCCTGGACGACCAAAACCAAAGTATATTGATTGTCGCAAGTATTAGCGGTGCAAGTCTCAGGTTAAGACCAAATACAACTACCCTAATGTCGGACTTCCATAGACACATAGTCATACTACCAATGGAATTCCGAGGGGGTCTATCCATAGCGAAGCTGTTTCCCGTACCATCGGTAAAACACAACCTCCTATTACACTTGCATGAGTATCCTATACCCAAATATATGAGAACTATGTTGTTGTACCCTCACAATGCGCACAAGTGTAATACTAGTCTTTTACGTATTTATCGATGTCCAATCTCGACAATGCTCTGACTAGGGATATTTAATGATTAATCATTCGTGGACTGATACTGTCTCATATCATTCTCAATCCAGGAACTAATCATAGTGACCTCCTATCATTTATACATCTAGGTGATCTAATCACAAATGATAAGAGTGCAATCTCCTTTGTCACATAGTTAATTTTTACAACAACACCATGATCTGTACAAATAAGTGACGCTATGGGTCATAATTGTCCAACACGAGGGTGTGATCTGTTTGTGGCTTTAGGGTTTGTCCATTGCATGGCCTGAGTATGTTGAGTGCGCTGCTTGATTTTGTTTTACGAGAGAGAGAAGATGGGCGTGAGAGAAGAGATTGTCCGTGTGAGTATTTAGGTTATGGCGTGAGATGATTGTTGTATGGGATTTTATCGTGCACAGCTAGGGTTTTGTGGCTTTTGTTTTAACGTGAAGAGGATGGTGTATTAGGCGTGAAGATAGGGTTTTTTGGTTTGTTTGTTATTAATGAGAGAGAGAGAGGCCGAGAGTTGTGAGTGGAGAGAAGAATGAGAGAAGAAAGGAAGAGAGCTAGGGCGTGAATGTGGTCTGGTTGGGAGTACAGAGTAGCCCGCGAGGGAACTTAACCGGAGAAATAAAATGGAGTCACCACCCAGTGTGTGTTGGACAATTATGACCCATAGCATCACTATTTGTACAGATCATGGTGTTTTTGTACAAATTAACTATGTGACAAAGGAAATTTCTCTTTTATCATTTGTAATTAGATTACCAAGATATATAAATGATAAAAGGTTCTTATGATTAGTTCCGGATTGAGATGATATGAGACAGTATCAATCCATAATGGTTTAATCATTAAAATATCCATAGTCGTAGTATTATCGAGATTTGACATCGATAATGCGGAATAGACTAGTATTACACTTGTGCGCGTTGTGGGAACATAACAACATTGTTCTCATATATTTGGGTATAGGATACTCATGCAAGTGTAATAGGAGGTTGTGTTTACCGATGGTACGGAAGCATCTTCGCTCTGGATAGACCTCTCGGAATTCCATTGGTAGTATGACTATGTGTCTATGGAAGTCCGAATCAGGGTAGGTGTATTTGGTCTTAACCTGAGACTTGCACCGCTAATAGTTACGACAATCAATATACTTTGGTGTTGGTCGTTGTTAGACATTATGTCCCATAGCGTCACTGTTTGTAAATGATATTGTATTATTGTACAAAATTAACTATGTGATAATGAAATTGCCTTTT
>SKCR01055230.1:0-58034 GCA_019454045.1 Zanthoxylum bungeanum | reverse complement strand
CAAGCTACCGATGTAGTCCTGACAGCTTTGGCACGTTCAGGATTTCCACTTTCACTTAAATCTGTCTCTTATCATATAAGTTCTACAGGCGCAAATGAACTACCTTCAACCATAACTGCATAGCTTTGGCACGTTACAAACATAGCATCATGAAAAAATTTACATCCGTATTGACAAGGCGGACGAAGAAACAAGTAATCCTAATACTAGTCGCTTTCTTAAAACCTTATTTAAACGGGGATTATCCAACAAAAGTGCTTTTACTTTATTTAATCAAATTAAATAAACACATGCAAGTATTAAGTAATGATTAAATTAAATATTGAATTTTAAAGGGCTAATCATATCGGGTGTCCAGGATCAGACTCGCTTTGATACCAATTTATTGGGGTTATATCAATGAGGCGCAGCGGAAGAAGCGTTGTTCGGGCGAAATCGTAGTCTAAAATTTTTAAACTTACGAATAAATTATTTAATAGCCAATATTAATAATTCATTTATATTTCACCAAAAAATATTTATTCGATATCATATAACGACATAAATAATATAGAAACACCGCGAAACTTTTGTGAAAACAGATTTCCGCAAAATAGCATAAAACACTTTTCCGGCCGAACCGACCGACCAATGCACATGGGGACTGCCCAGGTCAGCCCCAAAAATATTGGATAGTTCATGGGCTACCCGAACAGCCCATTTCATTGTTTGGGCAGCCGTTACCCGATAACACCGTTTTTCGCTGTTTTCACGTATTTTCACTCCGAAATAATTTCTGATAAATATTTTTCTTGGGCAATTAAAATAAACCAATTTATTCTAATTACTCAATAAATAAAAACTGAATTTTTATTTAAAAAATCAAATTTATCATTAATTTCCATGAGACCCTTAAACTTTGCAAATTTTACAATTTAGTCCTAAAATTGTCAAATACAATTTTAGATGATTCCAAATCATTTCTAAAATGATTCTTAACATGTTCAAAATATGAAAACATAATTTGCAACTTAAATCCCAAAATTTTCCAGAATTGCTGAAACAGTCTAGATATTTTATTAATTACAATTTGGCTTAATTTCTTCAAAACACATCAAGATAAAATCCAATCAATCCCAAATTTAACATACATCAAATATACATCAAATTATATTATATATATGAAAATCCCCAAAATTGGAATAGGTTTAGAACCCTAATTTTATAAATTACCCCAATTACACAATTTACATTAAATTGAATAAATTCAACACTTTAATCAATCAATTACCATACCAATCAAGTCTCACCATCATGAAATTAATCAAGAATAATTCTAGGTTAATTATGAATAGCTAATCAACTCTAAAATGGAAACTTTGATTACAAATTAATCTTACAAGCTTGATTACACTAATAAGCTTATAAATTAAACATACATGCTAATCACATCCAACAAGCTTTAAACACATATAATTACAAACCCAAAGAGTAGAGACATCAATTTAGCAACAAAAATTGAAGCTACGATAAATTGAAATAATTTTCATGTAGAAGAAAAAGTGAAATTACTTAAAAAATTCAATTTTTGCTTTGGTTTCCTTTCTTTCTTCAACAAATGCTCTCAACTCTCTTTGTAAATATTTATGAAACTTGTCTAAGTGATTAAAATGGAAACAAAATAATTTTGTTAAAATAATTACCACTATGGCCGAATAATACAAAGAAAATAAAATAACAATTATTTAATTTATGTTGTATTTTTATTAGTCCACAATTCACTTTAATAAAGTAACACTTTAACTTTAATAAAGCAAATCAAAATGTGTTCCAATGATAACATGACATTTCCTAATTAAATCATTACTAAAGATATTTATTTTATTAATTAATTTAATTATTTAAAAATTAAATAATTAAATAATAAATATAAATATCTTAAATATATGTATTATATTTACATTAAATATCTCAAATACATATATTAATGATATATATCAAATATCATAATTTGATATTTTATTGATGTGTATTTAATAAAATCAAGTATTAAATGTAAATACACATTAATTTAGAAATGACCGTTAGGTCCCGATTGCATGTATTTTTCGTTTAACCATTAAATGAGTTATAAATAATCAGTATTATTCATAACAGTTGCCCTAGTGCTCTAGGAGTATATTTCATTAGTGAGACTCTCTATATTCAGACATATCTGTCACGAAATTCAATTTCTTGTCCATAATTCGCCCACCCGTAAATTATAACGTCCACGGATAAACTCGCTGAATCATGCATGTCGAGGTCATTGCATACGTATAATCCCTCCATCACGGGTATCTAGATTATCCCAGAGATATAGATATAAACGTCAAATCTCTATAGGAATAATCGCGTCGACGTATCTATTAACAATTTTTAAATAACATTCGGAACTCACTTTCGAAGTATACTATGGCCATAAATTTAACATATTGCTAATCACATATGGACTACCTATGCTCTGTGTACAGAACTAACGAATCTTTTCTTGATACTCACATGATATCATGAGCATGAGTCCACACCCAACGAACAGACGGATGTCTGATCTAAATAGATTGGTGACGTGACTATCATCTAAGTGTGGAGGATAACTCATATATCCACAGTGGTATCTCAAATCAAAGAATCACTATGCTACTCCACCTGAGAAGATTCCTATTGACGTTGGTGTACCATCTATTAGGAAATCTTTGGTGTGTCATTCAGTGTTTATCAAATAAACACCTACACGTCTATACAAGTCTCCCAAAACTCATGGTTCATTGGGATAAACCATCGGACGAAGTCCGATATACGACATGTACTGGTCTCAACATATTTTACTAACCGACCCGTGTCTGTAAATCTTGACCAGAAACTTAATTTAAGGATATACAACTTATAGTGACACTTCCCAATGTCAATTACAAATTATGTTATAACTGCGCACTACGTTGTAAATCCTGGGGTCTTTGTCTAATATATATACATATCACTAAACCAGATTTGGTTTCAATCTAATCGAAATTAGATCGAATACGTATATAAAAGATAAGAGATGCTACCATTTAAATTAGTAATATTATGGAATAAAGATATTGCTCGTATTCATGAATCAGACATAAATACGATCTGGATTGGTGCTCAGAGCACCAACCCTAACAATACTTGAGTCGGTGGAGTTGCCACCATAGGTCTTGACCATCGCTGTAAGTGTTTCTCTATATAGTGGATTGGCTTGGTAGCTGAGATACTCGAAGTGGTTGTTTTACTCCCACGAGTTTTCACTTCGTCGCCAAAATTATTGTGTTGATTTTGTGTGCTTGATTTTAATATTCAATATTATATTAATTGTGTTAATATTATGGTTGCTTATTGAGAATCCATAGGCACATTAATAAAGACTTTTCTTAATTAATTGTGATTTATTCCTCATAGGGTCAGAACCTTGTTAAACACGAACTTTCAATTGGTATTAGAGTCTGAACTCGATCCTTGACACGTTAGCTATGGATTGTAGTCAACCCTTAAATTGTCCTCATTCTTTGATGGGACTAAATATTTACATTGGAAGGTTCGCATGAGAGCGTTCCTTAAGTCTTTAGATGAGAGGGTCTGGATGATAGTAGAGTCCATATGGAAACCTCCCGTGGTTATAGTTGATGAGGTCTCTTCCCCTAAAGACAAATTGAGCTGGACCAATGACGAATTTGATGCTAGTAATAGGAACAACAAGGAAGTTAATGCCATACATGGTGCTGTATGTTCTGCTGAGTTTAGGAGAATCTCAATGTGTGAGATAGCTAGGGATGCATGGGACATCCTGCAGACTTTGGATGAAGATAAATTATCTGTTAAGAATAATAGACCTCATGATCTAGCTACTAGGTTTGAGTTCGCTCAGATGAAATATGATGAGACATTTGATGAGTTCTATGCTAAGATTAACGATTTTGTTAACTCAAGCTTTAATTAGGAGAGGTTATCCCTATCAGTAGGATAGTTAAGAAAATCCTTAGATCTCTGCCCGATAAGTTCCTACCCTAGATCACTGCCATCGAAGAGAGTAATGACCTTAATCAGCTAGATGACCTCATAGGAAAACTGCAGGTTTATGAGAAGAAAAATTGTAGTTATAAAAAGCCAAATACTATAGCAATGAATATCACGAATGAAGTTGCTCATGATCCATCTAGTGATGATGATGATACCCTCACGGATAATGATTTGACCATGTTTGCAAAGAAGTTTAAGAAATTTCTAAACTGAAGAAGAATGAACATAGCAGTGATAGGGATATGGAGGATAGACTTATATAGAGTAGACATAGCAGGAGAGAGTCTATAGAGGATTTAAATAGTAGACCTCGTAGTATCCAGATCCATGAATGTGATGGATATGGGCACATTAGATCTAAGTATCCCATATACCTTAAGGCTAAAGGTAAGAGAGCCATTACGGCCTCCCTTAGTGATTCAGAAGGTGGCTATACTTCTGATGAGTCTCCTAAGAATAAGAGAAACTATATGGCTTTTGTTCCTAGTGTGGCCGGCGAGAGGAAATATTCTGTTAGTATTCTGGTTCAAAATCCTCTCACAATGAGTTTGTAGATGAGAATAATCTTCAAGTAGCTTATGCCGAACTGTTTAATGAGAGTTTAGCTATTAAGAAGACTAATATAGAGGTCAATAAGAGGCTGAAAAGAGTAGAGATAGAAAAGAATGAAGCTTAAACCAAATTTGAGCAAAGCCTTTTAATGATTGATGACCTTAAGGGTAGGAATAGAAGCCTAATTGATATGGTCCAAATATTATAAGTTGAACTTGAATATGCTAGAACACAATTGTCTATATTTTCTAGTGGGAATAAAAAGGTAGACCGTATGTTAGGTATTAATGTTGAGCCTAATTATGCTAAGACGTCATCGTCTAGAACTGTGTCTATCCCTCCGAAACATGACTTAGGCAAGAAACCGGTTGAGTGTAGTCATGTGATTCCTTAGTTTGTTCCTCGGTCTATGTCCCAACCTCAATCTAGAGGTGTGGTGGGTAAACCTCACTCTCATTCGAGGTTTGTGCCTTTGTGCCATCACTGTGGCAAGGCAGGACACATTAGGCCTAAGTACTTCATGTTGCACAAATAAAATAAGAGGCCTAAGAGTGTATCACCTAGATTTGCTACTTAAAATCTAGTTTCTCAAGTTTCTGCACTAACTAAACAGACACAATTTCTTAGTGAGAAATTTCCTTTGTTGACTGAGAATACTCATGTGGAAGAGGTTCCTAGAAAGGTTTGGGTGAGGAAGCAAGATGACTTCTCATCTACTTCTAAATGTTTTGATAGGCATGATGTAAGTACCCTTGGTGTCACTCTGCTTAGAAGTTTGACCGGCGTAAACACACATGTATAACGCAAGCGTACATATCGTTCAAGTAGTATAAAAAGTATCGATCACACGAGGACTTAATACCTAATCTATTAATTTTATGAGGTCAAATGATTACTAGTATCTAACATGTGATTGATTGATTTGAAATTGTGATGATTCTAAATTTAAAAACAAGTAAATAAAATTGCACAAAATTAGGTTTAAGAAAATTCAATATTAAAAACTATCTAGGGTTGTGAATCTTTCTAATATCTTTTAAAAGATAAAGTGGTTATTTCATGTTTGTGTAATAAATTGGTTTACTAACCTGGAACACTAAATTATGCAAAAGCCTATGTCGATGGTCAGACGTAAATACTCAGTTTAACCCAATTGAACCATATGTCTATGTCAACCAAATTATCTGGATTCATTAAGTTTAAGTTCCAATTATGGCTACCCCCGCCCGACAGGTATATGTCTATCCTGTAAGGAAATCTATTAAAAGGTTATCTATCATCAAGGAAGATCGTGGGCTATTAAGTCTAAGGCTGAAACCTAAAATTCCTTTGTCAAGTTTATTTAAGATTTACCACATCGATCTTATTGGTGATCAGACAACAAGAAGCATTAAACTTAAGACTTAATAAGTAAACCTTTAAATTACCCAAACTATAAAATAACCCATTATAAACCGGTGATATTAGAATTCATCATAACCCCAGATAACTAACTTAGTTACGACACATAACTAGGGCTAGTAAAAACTTAAATAAAATAAAAGACATAAAGTAAAATGCTGAAAAGTAAATTGCTAAAAAGTAAATGATGGAAAGTAAAATGCTGAAAGTAAATTACTGAAAAGTAAAATGCTGAAAGTAAATTGCTGAAAAATAAATAAAGTAAAAGTACAATAAAAGAAAAGAAAATTGTGAGGTAAAAGGATCCACTTTTATTACTTCTATTTTAGATATCTCCCTTAATATAATATATTAACTTTGCATGATAATTACCAACAGCCATATAGGCGGTATCCAGATTAAGTCAAATTAATAATTAATTACCAACCGACCAATCAGGCGGTATCCAGTTTAGTCAGGTTAAAACCAATTTAAATAATTACCAACCGACCAATATGGCGGTATCCTCGTTAAGTCAGGTTTTAACTAGTTTATATAGTATAATTAAGGGAGATTAATCTAAATATTAGTAATAAGAGTTTTACCTTTTACCCCAGCAAGGGGAGTTACCTCCTCATTACTAAAAAGTCAAAACTGAAAATTAAAGAAAGAAAAGTATTATGCGTAAAAGTAAATTGCGGAAAGTAAAAACTGAAAAGTAAAGAAAAGAAAGTGTGAATGAAAGCAAAATTAATTACTGAAATCTGTAAATAAACAAACAAGATACAATCTTCTTAGTATTCTTAAGGAATTCCTTAGAAGAAAGTATGAATTTACAAATGAAATGGCTTGGTATTTATAGGCAAACTTTTGCCTCCATCAAATCATCCACCAAATCCATTATTAATTGCTCCACTAATTGCTCCACCAAATCCATTATTAATTGCTCCACTAATTGCTTATCATGTTTGGTGGTGATTTGATAATTTTTATTATTAATCTATTAATTTATTTTTTTCTTGAAAATGACTTTAATAATTACACACAACACACTTCTGGATAGTTCATAATATCGAGCATGAAATCTTCAGAATTCAAATTATTTTGTATTTCCACATTGTAGATCTTTGAGTCTTCTTTAATCTGAAACTTGAATTAGCTCAATCCGATATCGGAGTAAAAATTTATGCCCAAAATACGACAGATGCGCAAAATGGAATTTCCAAAACTGCACTTCGTTAAAACGCCCTTTCAAGTTTCTAATCTCCAAAATTAATATGTCAAGTCCAATTTTTGCCCTTATTTGACCCAATTTCGTCCTAAATGATTTCATTGTGTCCCAATATTATTTTATCTGCAAAATAAACTAAAACACATCAAAACGTTCATCAAATCCGAGAAACTAAACAAAATATTAAGTAAAAGGAGCGTTAAATATTGATATATTTTCGCTCATCACACCCACAAACCTAACATTTTGCTAGTCCTCGAGCAAAACAACAAAATAAAATATAAGAAACAATTAAAATTAAACTAAGCCACTTTCGTAGGGATCACGGTTGCATTTAGCATATGCAACAAGCCTTTAAACCCCTAGGTGTCCCTAGTGGACGAGTTATAGTCTCGTGAGGGCTTACAGCAACGATACCCACAAACGTTTTACAAAAGTAAAAAGATAATAAAACTAATGCACACAAAAGAAAAAAGACAAGAGAAAAGAGAATAAAGAAGTTAGTGACTAATCAGGTGAAACTTCTACTCCAAGTTACTAGTTGTTTTCTTTCTTTATAAATTACTGAATAAGTAAATTCTCCGATTATATTTACCATTCTCCATATGCACAGCCGACAAAATATTAATCAACTCATTTTTACCCACAACAGTCACAAGAGCAGTTGATAAGAGAGTAATATTTTTGTCCTAAAGTTTTATCAGAATTCACACCTTTTTGCATCAATGTAATAATTTTTCTGATTTTTTTCTTTGATTTTTGATTTTTTTTATTTATATACAATATCTTCCATCTATGTAGTGAGTGTTGGGTCAGTGGCTCCCAAACCAGTTGGCTTTAGGGCACCAGGTGTTAAGACACCCCTACGGACTTAATTACTCAGACTTCAGATATATATATTTTTTGCAACATCTTTGAACCATGTAGCGAGCTTTGGGCCAGTGACTCCCAAACCAGTTGGCTTTAGGGCACTAGGTGTTAAAACACCCTTACAGACTTAATAACTCGGATCTCATACGTTTTTTTTTTTACTCCATCACTTTTTGAGATACTTCCTCCAATTAAACTAGAGCACTGAATATTACAAACTTTTCAATTTTAGCTCATGTCCGTATGTTACAATGCATGTTGATAATATCTGCTAACTGAGCATATGAAGATCCATTTTAGTCAGTTTTATGGAGAATTTACAAATTAAATAATTTAAAATGAAATAAACAAAAAACTAACTTGTTTCAAAAATGGTTTGAGATACGTCTCAGGAGTGAAAACTCCTTACTCAGCTATCTCTTACCAATTTCACCTTTTTAGTCAAAATAAAACCACAAAAACACAAAATATTTTTGTAATTTTTGAAAAAAATTCAATTTTTTATTTGTATTTTTCGAGAAATTTTGGACTAAAAATAAAAACAACACACAAACTAAAAACAAGGTACTGATCAACTAATTCCCTCCCCCAAACCTAAATGAGACATTGTCCCAATGTCTTAAACAGTAGAAGAAGAGTTTAGAATATAGTACCTGGTTAGCTGAAATTCTACACGAAAATTAAAGGTTAAGATCCAGATTAATCTGATGCCTCTTACCACGATCGTCTTCGGACCAATTTATCTTTGAAAGGATGGGTCAATTTGTGGTTCATAGGCTAAGATTTGGTCAATTAGATCCGGAGCAGTTCTGGTAGTGAAGAGAAGTTCTTTTAAAGGTTTTGACACGAACCCATTTCTTCGGGCATCATCAAGAAACACACAAAGAAAATCATAAAATCCTTCAACGTTGTACAGTCCAAGCGGTTTCTGGTGTATGTTCAGGTTCGTCCAAGATAACACTGTAAAAATTTCCTCCAATGTACCCAAGCTACCTGGCAAAGCAATAAAAGCATCAACACGGTTAATCATTTCTATCAATCGTTCAGACATACCTGGCACGATCAGTTCCTCTCTGTTTGATGGTCCAATAAGATTTGCCTCTGCCAAGGGTTTTGGAATGATTCCCAAAACGTGACTGCCTCCTTCCTGTACGGCCTTTGAAACGATCCTCATTAGTCTAAGATTGCCTCCGCCATATACTAAGTGCATATTCCTTGCAGCTAAGACTCGACCAATTCCTGTGCTGTTCTACGTATTGTGGCTTAACACCAACACTAGTACCGCAAAACACACAGATGTTTTCAACTCGTCTTCTTGAAATGGCTTCCATGTTTACTCTGGATGTCTTCAAAAGTGCAATGATCAGTTGAATTTATAACACCTGAAAAGGGTGAGTAAAATAATAGCACTATTACCTGCCAAATGAAAATTATTTAGTTAACAGTAAAATAAATCGTGATAGTCAAAAAAATTTTGGATCATGTCGGAGAAAATAAAAGAAAACAACAAAACAAATTACAATTATTAGGAAAAGACAAAGAGATATAATATTTACAAGAAAAGTAGCGGCTTGATTGACGTCTATGCGTCAGGGACAAGCTTCCCATCCAATTTTCTTATAAATTGGCAAACAGGGTCTTTTTTAGTCAGATTCCCAAGACTTAACTGTTGTCTTTCTTTTTGAAATTGTGTATGTAATTTACGAATGGCTATATGAACATATCCACTGGGATGCGTCTCAAGAGTCGAAGATATATTATTTACATACTCCTTACTCAAGCCATCCCTAATGAATTTAATTTTATCTTCGCGATTATCAGACACCATTCTTAAAGAACGACAACGAGTATTGCAATTCCAGTGTGCACATTTGTAACAAACACCCATTTGCTTAGCTCTACGTTTCTTTGCATATGTGCTTCTTCCAAAACCAGGCAGATGTGAAATAAAAGATTCAGAAGACTCACCTGCCAATCGGACCCGTGCTTCAATTACCCAACGAATATCATTAGGAACACCATGGATCGTTAGTAATCTCATCGTTCTAAGCGAGCTTTGTAGACTTTCATCAGAGAGTTTTGAGGGAGAGAAGGAAATTGCTTATGAAGTTTTGCGAGAGAACTTTCCATCCTGAAATGTCTTAATCTGTAAAAACTAAAACACACCAAATTAAATCACACAAATCAAAATATATACACAAATTGCATGGGTTGCCTCCCTGCGAGCGCTAAGTTTAAAGTCGTCAGTTAGACGTGACTTCTTGATCGTTAGGTTGGATCTGAAAGTGTGACACTTTCTTTTTGTCGCTCAAACGATTCTCCCCAGTAGTGCTTGACACGCTGACTGTTAACCTTGAATGTTTCGTTGGTGTTGGGATCCAGTAACTCAACAGCTCCATATGGTAAAACCTGAGTGATCACAAATGGACCTGACCACCTTGATTTCAACTTTCCAGGGAAAAGTTTCAACCGTGAATTGTACAACAACACTTACTGTCTTGGTTCCAATTGTCTGTGCACTATTTTTCGATCATGCCATTTCTTGGTCTTTTCTTTGTACAATCTGGCATTCTCATAAGCCTGTAAGCGAAATTCCTCCAATTCGTTGAGTTGGTGAAGTCGTTTCTCTCATGCAGCTTGTGAATCAAGATTCAACTTCTTCAGTGCCCAGTACGCCTTGTGTTCAAGCTCAACTGGCAGATGGCACGCTTTTCCAAACACCAATCGATATGGGGACATACCAATGGGTGTCTTATAAGCTGTTCGGTAGGCCCATAATGCATCATCTAGTTTTGTAGACCAATCTTTCCTTGTTGATCCAACAGTTCTCTCCAAGATTCTTTTGATTTCTCTGTTTGAAACTTCAACCTGTCTGTTTGACTGTGGATGGTAAGCAGTGGCAACCTTGTGAGTAACTCCGTATTTGGATAGGAGTGCATCAAAGTATCTGTTACAGAAATGTGAGCCACCATCACTGATAATTGCCCGAGGTGTTCCGAACTGAGTGAAAATATTCTTTTTCAGGAATTTGATCACCACTTTTGAATCATTGGATGGTAGTGCAATTGCTTCAACCCATTTGGAGACGTAGTCTACAGCAATCAAGATGTACAGGTTTCCCAATGATGGAACAAAGGTTCCCATGAAATCTATACCCCACACATCGAATATCTCCACTTCTAGAAAGTTTTGCAACGGTCCTTCATTTCTCTTCGAAATATTCTCCATTCTTTGGCACCTGTCACATTGAAGAGCAAAAAGATAAGCATCTTTAAAAAGAGTGGGCCAGAACAAACCTGATTGTAGGACTTTGGCTGCAGTTTTGTTTCTCGCTGAGTGTCCGCCATATGGTGATGAATGACAGTGCTGTAAAACACTGTTGACCTCCTCTTGTGGAACACACCGTCTCAATAATTGATCAGCAAACCATTTGAACAGGTACGGCTCATCCCAGACATAGTGCTTGACTTCTTTGAAGAATTTCTTCCGTTGCTGAGTTGTCCATTCCAACGGCCATTTTCCTGACACAATGTAGTTGACATAGTCAGCATACCAAGGGGCATCTTGCTGTTTCATGGCAAACAGCTGTTCATCTGGAAAAGTTTCTTTGATTAACAGATCTTTGCCAGCTGTTTCTCCATTCTCGAGCCTTGATAGATGATCTGCCACTTGGTTTTCTGTCACTTTCCTGTCTTTGATCTCCACGTCAAATTCTTGCAGAAGAAGTATCCAACGGATCAATCTGGGTTTGGCATCTTTCTTCGTGATCAGATATTTGATTGCTGAATGATCTGTGTAGACCACCACTTTGTCAAAAGCGGACACAAACTGTGAGCAACTCCTTTTCAGTGGTTGTGTAGTTGAGTTGAGCTTCATTCAAAGTTCTGCTGGAGTAGTAAATGGTGTGAAAAATCTTTGTTTTGCGTTGTCCTAAAACTGCACCTACAGCAAAATCACTAGCATCACATTTTACTTCAAATTGAAGGGTCCAGTCTGGTGCTACAATGATGAGGGCATAAATCAGCTTTTGTTTTAAGATCTCAAAATCTTCCTCGCATTCTTTGGTGAAGTTGAAAGGCACATCCTTCTCCAGAAGATTGCAAAGAGGTTTAGTAATCTTGGAAAAGTCTTTGATAAATCTCCTGTAAAAACCTGCATGTCCGAGAAAGCTCCGAATCCATTTGACAGATGTCGGCGGAGGTAGTTTTTCAATTATTTCAATCTTTGCTTTGTCTACCTCAATTCCTTTTTGTGAGATCTGGTGTCTAAGAACAATGCCCTCATGTATCATGAAATGGCATTTCTCCCAATTGAGCACCAGGTTTGTATCTTCGCACCTTTGTAACACATGTTCCAAATTTTACAAGCAGTGGTTAAAAGAATCTCGAAACACAGAAAAGTCATCCATAAAAACCTCCATACTCTGCTCCTGCATGTCTGAGAAGATGGCCATCATGCAACGCTGAAATGTAGCAGGGGCATTACATAATCCAAATGGCATTCTGCGGAATGCAAAAGTACCATAGGGACATGTAAAGGTAGTTTTCTCCTGGTCTTCTAGTGCGATGGAAATCTGATTGTACCCTGAATATCCGTCCAGAAAATAATAGAACTCATATCCCGCCAGTCTGTCTAACATCTGGTCAATGAATGGTAGCGGAAAATGGTCTTTTCGTGTTACTTTGTTCAGCTTTCGGTAGTCCATGCATACTCTCAATCCAGTCACTGTTCTGGTTGGGATTAGCTTGTTCTTTTCATTGGTAACCATAGTGATTCCTCCTTTCTTCGGCACACACTGCATAAGACTCACCCAAGTACTATCTGAGATGGGGTAAATGATGCCAGCATCCAACCATTTGATGATTTATTTCTTTACGACCTCCTTCATGATTGGATTGAGTCTCCGTTGATGTTCCACTGTGGGTTTGTACTCATCACTCATCAGAATCTTGTGCATGCAAAATGATGGACTAATGCCTCTCGAATGTCTGCTATAGTCCAGCCAATGGCTCTTTTTGCTCTCGTAATACTCTCAGTAACTTTTCTTCCTGCTCCAATGTTAGTGAAGAAGAAATAATAACAGGTAATTCAGAAGAGTTTCCAAGAAATGCATACCTGAGATGGCTCGGAAGTAACTTCAGCTCCAGCTGTGGTGGTTCTTCAATCGAAGGCTTGATTCAGGCTTTCCACTTGTGGTGTTGATTTGAATCGAATGGTTTGTCAAGGTAGTTGATACATTCCAAGATTTCAGCATCTAGCTTGCTGTTAGTCATGTTTGTGATGCAAGCTTCAAGTGTATCCATGGGATTTAGCTCAGTATCCTGAACGATACTATCAACAACATCACTTTGAAGCATTCTTCTTTCTTTTCATCGCTCGGGAATTTCATGGCTTTAAAAACATTGAAAGTAACTTCTTGGTCCTGAACTTTCATGGTTAGTTCTCCTTTTTGTACATCAATCACAGTTCGTCATGTCGCCAATAATGGTCTTCCAAGGATGATAGGCACATCTCTGTCTTCTTCCATGTCAAGGATAATGAAATCTGTTGGAAGAATGAGTTTGTCGACTTTGACCAGCACATCTTCAACAACACCTCTTGGAAATGCGAGTGTTCGATCAGCAAGTTGTAAAGAGACTGAGGTATGCATTGCTTCTCCAATTTGCAGTTTCCTGTAAATAGAAAAAGGCATCAAATTAACACTTGCACCTAAGTCACATAAAGCCTTACCGATATAGTGTTCTCCAATGGTGCATGGGACAGTGAAACTGCCAGGATCTTTCAACTTTGGGGGAAGTTTCCTTTGAATGATGGCACTGCATTCTTCCGTCAATGCTACTGTCTCGTAATCTCCCAATCTCCGTTTTCGTGAAAGAATGTCTTTCATGAATTTTACATAGCTGGGCATTTCTTCCAAGGCTTCTGCAAATGGAATGTTGATGTGAAGTTTTTTGAACACCTTCAGGAATCGAGCAAACTGCTTGTCCAGTTTGTTTTTCTGAAGTCGTTGTGGAAAAGGTGGAGATGAAGTGATTTGATCTTTTTCTTTTTCCTTTGCTTCTTTTTCCTCCATCTGTTGCTTTGTTTCTTTTGAAACTTCCTCAATTTTTGCCTTGATTCCAACATCTTTGTTGATTTCAGTACCGCTTTTCAAGGTGATGGCTTGACATTGCTCCTTCCCTCGGTTCCTTAGATTGGGTTCTTGTGTTGCTGGGAAGATTACCTGGCGGTCTGTAACTTTGAGCATTGGCCAGTTGTCCGATTTGATTCTCCAGTGCTTTGATGGAAGCAGATTGGCTCTGAAAGATAGCATCATATGCTGCTGTTGTTCTTTTTGAACATCCCTGCAATCCATTCTTTCATTTCTGGTTCTTTTTCATGTTTCCTGGCCTTTGTTTTCTGTTGTTGAAATCCTGGTGGTGGATAGTTCGGATGTTGGAATCCAGGTGGTGGATTGTTTTTTTGTCCTGAATTGTTGCTCCATGAAAAATTGGGATGATTCCTCCACCCTGGGTTGTAGGTGTTGGAATATGGATTGTTCCCCTGTCTGTTGAAATTGTTGACATAATTCACCGTCTCTTCAAGTTGGTTTGGTTCTGGTGCTCCTTCATATGGTGAACTTGTGGATCCAATGCTGAGAGTCTCCATGAATTTGCATATCTGATCCAGCTTGGCGTTGACTGCTGTATTGGCTCCACTTTCATAAATTCCTGCATTCTTTGGATCATGCTCCATTTCTGTTGGCCACAAGAATTTTTGTTGGCCATTTCTTCGATTAGGTCTCAGGCTTGATCTTCTCTTTTTTGCCATTAAAGCTCCTCCAACAGCAGCATCAATTGTTTCTTCATCAGTCCAGAAAGTCCATTATAGAAGGTTTGGACTTGAAGCCATTTGGAATCTCATGGTGAGGACATTTCTGGAGCAAATCTTTGTACATTTCTCAAGCTTCGTAGAGAGTTTCTGAGTCTTGTTGCACAAAGGATGTGATGTCATTCCTCAGCTTTCCAGTTCTGGCTGGTGGAAAGTACTTTGCAAGAAATTTGGTGGCTAAAGTGTTCTAAGTTGTGATGGAACCTGCTGGTAGTGAATGTAGCCAAGCTTTAGCTCTGTCGAGTATGGGAAAATACGCAGTCTCATTGCTTCTTCAGCTTCTCGGTTGTAATTGAAGGTGCCGCAAACTTCCAGGAAGTTGCTGATGTGGGCATTAGGATCTTCAGTTGCATTCCCCCCAAACTGACCTGACTGCTGAATCATCTGAATGCATGTTTTGATGTCACCCGCATTTGCTAGTAAGGGAGGAAATACAATACATGAAATGAGTCTGTCAACCACCGGAATTGTCTGTCTCGAATGGGAATTGGTGGTGCAACCTCCAAAGGTTCAGGTTCCCATGTTGACTAAAGCTTCTTGGCCTCTCTCGCTTTTCCCTTCTCAACTGTCTGATGGTTCTTTCAATTTTCGGGTCAAGCGGTCGGAGTTAAAGCTTCTGGTTCGTCTCATGAAGTTTCTGAGAACCTGAAACACAAGAAAACAAAAATAATAAGTAAAAATAAATTAGATACAAGTAAAGGTATCTAACCTTAAAACTAATAGTGAAAGATAAATAAGTCCCCGGCAACGGCGCCAAAAACTTGACCGGCGTAAACACACAAGTATAACGCAAGCGTACGTATCGTTCAAGTAGTATAAAAGTATCGATCCCACGAGGACTTAATACCTAATCTATTAATTTTATGAGGTCAAATGATTACTAGTATCTAACATGTTGATTGATTGATTTGAAATGGTGATGATTCTAAATTTAAAAACAAGTAAATAAAATTGCACAAAAGTAGGTTTTAAGAAAATTCAACATTAAAACTATATAGGGTTGTGAATCTTTCTAATATCTTTTAAAAGATGAAGTGGTTATTTCATGTTTTGTGTAATAAATTGATTTACTAACCTGGAACACTAATTATGCAAAAGCTATGTTGATGGTCAGACGCAAATACCCAGTTTAACCCAATTGAACCATATGTTTTATGTCAACCAAATTATCTGGATTCATTAAGTTTAAGTTCCAATTATGGCTACCCCCCGCCCGACAGGTATATGTCTATCATGTAAGGAAATCTATTAAAGGGTTATATATCCTCAAGGAAGATTGTGGGCTATTAAGTCTAAGGCTGAAACCTAAAATTCATTTGTCAAGTTTATTTTAGATTTACCACATCAATCTTATTGGTGATCAGACAACAAGAAGCATTAAACTTAAGATTTAATAAGTAAACCTTTAAATTACCCAAACTATAAAATAACCCCTTATAAACCGGTGATATTAGAATTCATCACAACCCCAGATAACTAACTTAGTTACGACACATAACTAGGGCTAGTAAAAACTTAAATAAAATAAAAGACATAAAGTAAAATGCTGAAAAGTAAATTGCTGAAAAGTAAATGACGGAAAGTAAATGCTGAAAGTAAATTGCTGAAAAGTAAATGCTGAAAGTAAATTGCTGAAAAATAAATAAAGTAAAAGTACAATAAAAGAAAATGTTGAGGTAAAAGGATCCACTTTTATACTTCTATTTTAGATATCTCCATTAATATAATATGTTTAACTTTGCATGATATTACAACCAGCCATATAGGCGTATCCAGATTAAGTCAAATTAATAATTAATTACCAACCGACCAATCAGGCGGTATCCAGTTTAGTCAGGTTAAAACCAATTTAAATAATTACCAACCGACAATTTGGCGGTCCTCGTTAAGTCAGGTTTTAACTAGTTTATATATTATAATTAAGGGAGATTAATCTAAATATTAGTAATAAAAGTTTTACCTTTTACCCCAGCAAAGGGAGTTACCTCCTCATTATTGAAAAGTAAAAACTGAAAATTAAAGAAAGAAAATAATGTGCGTAAAAGTAAATTGCGGAAAGTAAAAATTGAAAAGTAAAGAAAAGAAAGTGTGAAAGCGGAAATTAATTACTGAAAGCTGTAAATAAACAAACAAGATATAATCTTATTAGTATTTTTAAGGGAATTCCTTAGAAGAAAGTATGAATTTACAAATGAATGACTTGGTATTTATAGGCAAAATTTTGCCTCCATCAAATCATCCACCAAATCCATTATTATTGCTCTACTAATTGCTCCACTAATTACTCCACCAAATTCATTATTAATTGCTCCACTAATTGCTTATCATTTTTGTTTGGTGGTGATTTGATAATTTTTATTATTAATTATTTTTTGCTTTGAAAATGATTGAAAATGACTTTAATATATTACACACAACACACTTCTGGATGGTTCATCAATATCAGGCATGAATCTTCAGAATTCAAAATATTTTTGTCTTTCAACGTTGTAGATCTTTAAGTCTTATTTAATCTGGAACTTGAATCAACTCAATCAGATAACAGAGTAAAAGGTTATGCCCAAAATACGACAGATGCACAAAATTGAAATTTCTAAAACTGCACTTCGTTAAAACGCCCTTTCAAGTTTCCAATCTCCAAAATTAAAATGTCAAGTCCAGTTTTTGCCCTTATTTGACCCACATTTCATCCTAAATGATTTCAATGTGTCTCAATATTATTTTATCTGCAAAATAAACTAAAACACATCAAAACGTTCATCAAATCCGAGAAACTAAACAAAATATTAAGTAAAAGGGGTAGTAAATATTGATATATTTTCCGCTCATCAAAGTTGAATTTTATTTCCCCATTTTATGTGTGTGTGCGTGTGTTTTTATTTTGTTTGCACGTCTATTTTTTTCATCATATGGGTGGGTTGTGTTTTGTTATATATTCCTTGGTATATAGGATGGAAACATGGGCAAAATTCATAGCCGATTTCGAATGGACGGTAGTATGATCTGTACTCGGGATACAACTCCACGTACCATTGGATATTGACAAGCTATTTTGTATCTTTATATTTTTTTGGTTAAATCTGAAAAATAAAATTAAAAAAATGTTAAAATAAAAAGACCAAAAATATTTTTTCCTGGCTTGTTAGAGCATGAAAAGCTTATTAGAGGCGATCCTGGTATGTAGGATATATGTTTATGCATGTGTAATATGATTTTATTTTTTGTTTGATGCTCTATGTGCATGAGTGTGTGTGATAAAAATCTTTAGTATATATTGTGCTTGCTCTTCACACACACGTTTTATTATTGTCAATGCTGGTCGCATGTATGAGTTTTTGGATGACAATCTAATCTTTACCATACTTTACTTACTAAATAGTGTTACCTTTGACTAGATGACCTTGTGTTATCCCCTTTCCAAAGTTCAAAGAAAGAAAATAAAAAATAAAAAAATATATATACATGAGTCTCAAGTGCAAAAGAGTCTATGGGCCAAATTGAAAAGACAAGGGCAAAAACCCTTCAGGTCATGGGGAAAATAATATAGCATGCAACCAATGTTGCTAATTTTCAGGTCCTAGTGGTGCTGTGTTTGAACACATATTTTGTGGACTTGGTTTGTTAAGAGATGAGATTTATTTGGATGTGTCTCGCTCATAAAATAAGTCTTAAGCCTTGATTTATTGTGCATTTATTTTTCACGCAAGTGCTTGTTATGCTTTGGTGTTTATGTCATATGCATATGTGTAGTATTTAACAAAATCTAAAGTGATGCATATTATTTCATGTCATAAACAGCTTACTACTGATTGGGTATCATTGTACATGCTTGAAGTGTTGTTTCAGTCAATTTTGTTGATTTTTATTTTTACCCAATTGTGTGCTTGTGTGTGCTCCTTGTCATTGCAACCGTTTGTTTTGCATATCTATGAGTATTTACTTCCCGTATGATTTTAAGCTATCTGTGTGGGCCTGTTAGTGTGAGAGGGAGTAAGTTCTGTTTGCATATACTCTTGCATGTGTTGTTTCTTCGTTAACTTCACCCATTTTTATTTCGTGCCAAAAAGGGGGAGAGTAGATTAAGGGGGAGTAGTAGTATATGAGAGTCGTAGTACATCCATTTGATATCTCTGTTTTTAATGGGAGTAAGATTAAGGGGGAGTAGGATATCTACTATCTATGAATACATGCACGAGTTTTATCGCAGCTTTATCTATTCTTGATAATCCTAATGCTTTTCACGATATACTATTGTTTGTCCATGTTTCAGATAAGCAGGTTTGTTGTTGAGGTGGCATTGATTTTAAGACTACTCTATTAAGTAATAGATCGAGTCTTAATGTAATAATTCATTGTTTTGATGGTTGACAGTTGGCTATTTCTCTTTTTGGGTCTTTTATCGTAATCTTTGTATTACGTAGTGTTTTTTCATGGAATGCCAAATGAGGAGATTGTTAGTTCCATTTTTATTGGCAATGTACGTAACAAAATAAGTTCAATTGAGTTGTAATAAGTCTTGAAGTACTTGGAGCAATTGGATTGGTATTTGGCAAAGCTGGAGCAATTTCGTTAGTGCTGCATTTGTTGAAGCGTTCGAACATGTGGCGTTAGTGGCACATTCGTTGTTGGATTCGAACGAAACATTCCAGAGAGCAAACTATCGAGAAAGCATTCGAAAGAAACATTCTAGAGAGCAAACGTTCGAGGTGCGTTCGAGTAAGTATTCAAACGAACCTTTCCATTGGGCACGCTGTAGGAGCGAAGTAGGATTTACCACTATGCCTATGATGCTAGACGACCACGAAACTGTTGGGCTCGTAGCCCGTAGATAGTACGAAGTAGCCCGCGGGGGACTAAACTGGAGAATAAATGAGTCGCCACCCAGTGTGAATTGGGAAAAGATTTAAGGCCGCACTCACCCCTCGCAAGGGAAGACCTCAAACCATTGGGTTCGGAATGGTCTCTTATTTATGCCAGTATAATGGACAGGTTCACACAATGGTATAGCAAATTCTTATGCAGTTCATGCAAGATAATTCAAATAAACACACAAATTTACACACCCATAAACTTTAATATAAATAAAAGCAAATTAAGTACGATAACAAGAATCATAATAATCAAAAGCAAATAAAACGTCAATAAATAAATAGTAAACAAAAAGGGGATAATTACACATATATGAATGTTTCCCGAGTGGTACGTGGAGTTGTATCCCAAATACAGACTGCACTACTGTGGAGGCAGATTTCGATCGAGGTCCACAATCGAGAATGTTAGTTGAGGGGCACGAGCGAACCTGCAAAACAAGAGTAGAGCGAAAGAGCAAGTTACTGCCCACCGGTGTGGTGGAAGCCGTAGGCACTCCGACGCTCAAGTTAGCCTAAAAATGAATAAGTTCAAGGTGAAAGGATTAAGGTCTTTGGAGTACCTTAACCACAGATTGTTTGCCGTGAGGGCGGTGTATTGGAGTAGTGTCTTGGTGATAGGAGTAGTATCTAGCAGGTCCCCTCTCTATTGCTTTGCCTTCTTATTTTATAGGTTCCCTGATATGGGGTCCCTCTTCTGCCCGTTGGAGTCGTTGTCAATGATGGTTTAATTCAGGTGATTTATGCCTGATAACTGACGATCGTGTCTATCCCCTGAAACCGTCGACTTCATGGTGATGTTTATGAATTCGGATTCTCTCTTGATTTTTGTAACTGGTGTCTGTTGGTTTTCTTCATGTTAACGAGTTTGGGCCCATGAGGCGGCCGTTGAAGCTTCCTTGTATGAAATTTTTGCTTATAGGCTAGATCTGCTAATAGGATCTGCTAATGGGCTCCAGGTTTAGTGGTTAGTCTTGGGGTAAATGTCAATTTTATCCCTGGGCCCAAATTTGGCCCGTACAGTTTGTCCCCTACTCTCTAGTCTGGAAGTCCTAAACTTGGAGAGTACCTTCGAGTATGTCGAATGAATCAAGATATGGATAACTATTTTACTGATCTTGGCAATGGTCCAGAGCTAATCCACATGACGTCCCGTCATACAGTCGGGGGAGGAAGAATTCAGGTCTTCTTTTGCTTTCGACAATAGCCCAGGAGGTGTCTTTGGCTTGATCGAAACTGTCGAAGGCTTTTTGGGAGTTTAACCTCGATCGACATGTCGTATAGAGTAAGGGGGAGCTCACATCTTTAACTTGTCAATCATGTGAGCCTATGGGGGAATGTCCTATGTGGACTGAACCAGACAATGGTTTAGGAGAAATCTCACTCGGCATGTCGTACGGAAAGAGGAAGTCCAAGTACCACAGTCGACGTGTCGTATGGACAGGGCATTCAATTTTGACCGGACATGAGTCGTCATGGGGAAGTCCCTGGTCGATTGAACCAGATTCTGGAGCAATCTCACTCGACTTGACGTACGAAAGGGGGTGAATACCATATTTCTATTTGACTCGACACGAGTCATCAGGGGTATGTCCCCGGTTGACTGAACCAGATGGTGGTTCAGGATTAATCTCACTAGACTTGTCGTATGAGGCGAGTGAATACTATAACTCTTTATTTGACTCGACATGAGTCATCAGGGGGATGTCCCCGGTCGACTGAACCATATGGTGGTTCAGGAGTAATCTCCTCGACTTGACGTATGAGGCGGGTGAATACCATAACTCTTATTTGACTCGACATAGTCATCAGAGGGATGTCCCCGGTCGACTGAACCAGATGGGGTTCAGGATTAACTTCACTCGACTTGTCGTATGAGGCGAGTGAATACCATAACTCTTATTGACTCGACATGAGTCATCAGGGGGATGTCCCCGTCGACTGAACCAGATGGTGGATCAGGAGTAATCTCACTCGACTCGTCGTATGAGGCGAGTGAATACCATAACTCTTATTTGACTCGACATTAGTGATCAAGGTGATGTCCCCGGTAGACTGAACCAGATGGTGGTTCAGGATTAACTTCACTCGACTTGTCATATGAGGCGAGTGAATACCATAACTCTTATTTGACTCGACATGAGTCATCAGGGGGATGTCCCCGGTCGACTGAACCAAATGGTGGTTCAGGAGTAATCTCACTCGACTCGTCGTATGAGGTGAGTGAATACCATAACTCTTTATTTGACTCGACATGAGTCATCAAGGTGATGTCCCCGGTAGACTGAACCTGATGGTGGTTCAGGATTAACTTCACTCGACTTGTCATATGAGGCGAGTGAATACCATAACTCTTATTTGACTCGACATGAGTCATCAGGGGGATGTCCCCGGTCGACTGAACCAAATGGTGGTTCAGGAGTAATCTCACTCGACTCGTCGTATGAGGTGAGTGAATACCGTAACTCTTTATTTGACTCGACATGAGTTATCAGAGGGATGTCCCCGGTCGACTGAACCAAATGGTGGTTCATGAGTAATCTGACTCGACTTGTCGTATGAGGCGAGTGAATACCATAACTCTTATTTGACTCGACATGAGTCATCAGGGGGATGTCCCCGTCGACTGAATCAGATGGTGGTTCAGGATTAACTTCACTCGACTTGTCGTATGAGGCGAGTGAATACCATAACTCTTATTTGACTTGACATGAGTCATCAATGGGATGTCCCCGGTCGAATGAACCAGATGGTGGTTCAGGAGTAATCTCACTCGACTTGACGTATGGCGAGTGAATACCATAACTCTTATTTGACTCGACTTTAGTCATCAGGTGGATGTCCCCGGTCGACTGAACCAGATGGTGGTTCAGGATTAACTTCACTCGACTTGTCGTATGAGGCGGGTGAATACCATAACTCTTATTTGACTCGACATGAGTCATCAGAGGGATGTCCCCGGTCGACTGAACCAGATGGTGGTTCAGGAGTAATCTCACTCAACTTGACGTATGAGGCGAGTGAATACCATAACTCTTATTTGACTCGACATGAGTCATCAGGGGGATGTCCCCGGTCGACTGAACCAGATGATGGTTCAGGATTAACTTCACTCGACTTGTCGTATGAGGCGAGTGAATACCATAACTCTTATTTAAATCGACATGAGTCATCAGGGGGATGTCCCCAGTCGACTGAACCAGATGGTGGTTCAGGAGTAATCTCACTCGACTTGCGTATGAGGCGAGTGAATACCATAACTCTTATTTGACTCGACATGAGTCATCAGGTAGATGTCCCCGGTCGACTGAACCAGATGGTGGTTCAGGAGTAATCTCACTCGACTTGACGTATGAGGCGAGTGAATACCATAACTCTTATTTGACTCGACATGAGTCATCAGGGGGATGTCCCCGGTCGACTGAACCAGATGGTGGTTCAGGATTAACTTCACTCGACTTGTCGTATGAGGCGAGTGAATACCATAACTCTTATTTAAATCGACATGAGTCATCAGGGGGATGTCCCCAGTCGACTGAACCAGATGGTGGTTCAGGAGTAATCTCACTCGACTCGTCGTATGAGGCGAGTGAATACCATAACTCTTATTTGACTCGACATGAGTCATCAAGGTGATGTCCCCGGTAGACTGAACCAGATGGTGGTTCAGGATTAACTCACTCGACTTGTCATATGAGGCGAGTGAATACCATAACTCTTATTGACTCGACATGAGTCATCAGGGGGATGTCCCCAGTCGACTGAACCAGATGGTGGTTCAGGAGTAATCTCACTCGACTCGTCGTATGAGGCAAGTGAATACCATGACTCTTATTTGACTCGACATGAGTCATCAGGGGGATGTCCCCGGTCGACTGAATCAGATGGTGGTTCAGAATTAACTTCACTCGACTTATCCTATGAGGCGAGTGGATACCATAACTCTTATTTGACTCGACATGAGTCATCATGGGGATGTCCCCGGTCGACTAAACCAGATGGTGGTTCATGAGTAATCTCACTCGACTTGACGTATGAGGCGGGTGAATACCATAACTCTTATTTGACTCGACATGAGTCATCAGGGGGACGTCCCCGGTCGACTGAACCAGATGGTGGTTCAGGATTAACTTCACTCAACTTGTCGTATGAGGCGGGTGAATACCATAACTCTTATTTGACTCAACATGAGTCATCAGGGGGATGTCCCCGGTCGACTGAACCAGATGGTGGTTCAGGAGTAATCTCACTCGACTCGTCGTATGAGGCAAGTGAATACCATAACTCTTACTTGACTCGACATGAGTCATCAGGGGGATGTCCCCGGTCGACTGAACCAAATGGTGGTTCAGGAGTAATCTCACTCCACTCGTCGTATGAGGTGAGTGAATACCATAACTCTTTATGTGACTCGACATGAGTTATCAGAGGGATGTCCCCGGTCGACTGAACCAAATGGTGGTTCAGGAGTAATCTCACTCGACTTGTCGTATGAGGCGAGTGAATACCATCACTCTTATTTGACTCGACATGAGTCATCAGGGGGATGTCCCCGGTCGACTGAATCAGATGGTGGTTCAGGATTAACTTCACTCGACTTGTCGTATGAGGCGAGTGAATACCATAACTCTTATTTGACTCGACATGAGTCATCAATGGGATGTCCCCGGTCGAATGAACCAGATGGTGGTTCAGGAGTAATCTCACTCGACTTGACGTATGAGGCGAGTGAATACCATAACTCTTATTTGACTCGACTTTAGTCATCAGGTGGATGTCCCCGGTCGACTGAACCAGATGGCGGTTCAGGATTAACTTCACTCGACTTGTCGTATGAGGGCGGGGTGAATACCATAACTCTTATTTGACTCGACATGAGTCATCAGAGGGATGTCCCCGGTCGACTGAACCCGATGGTGGTTTAGGAGGAATCTCACTCGACTAGTCGTATGAGGCGAGTGAATACCATAACTCTTATTTGACTCGACATGATTCATCAAGGTGATGTCCCCGGTCGACTGAACCAGATGGTGGTTCAGGATTAACTTCTCTAGACTTTTCGTATGAGGCGAGGAATACCATAACTCTTATTGACTCGACATGAGTCATCAGGGAGATGTCCCCGGTCGACTGAACCAGATGGTGGTTCAGGAGTAATCTCACTCGACTCGTCGTATGAGGCGAGTGAATACCATGACTCTTATTTGACTCGACATGAGTCATCAGGGGGATGTCCCCGGTCGACTGAATCAGATGGTGGTTCAGAATTAACTTCACTCGACTTGTCCTATGAGGTGAGTGGATACCATAACTCTTATTTGACTTGACATGAGTCATCATGGGGATGTCCCCGGTCGACTAAACCAGATGGTGGTTCAGGAGTAATCTCACTCGACTTGTCGTATGAGGCGAGTGAATACCATGACTCTTATTTGACTCGACATGAGTCATCAGGGGGATGTCCCCGGTCGACTGAATCAGATGGTGGTTCAGAATTAACTTCACTCGACTTGTCCTATGAGGCGAGTGGATACCATAACTCTTATTTGACTCGACATGAGTCATCAGGTAGATGTCCCCGGTCGACTGAACCAGATGGTGGTTCAGGAGTAATCTCACTCGACTTGACGTATGAGGCGAGTGAATACCATAACTCTTATTTGACTCGACATGAGTCATCAGGGGGATGTCCCCGGTCGACTGAACCAATGGTGGTTCAGGATTAACTTCACTCGACTTGTCGTATGAGGCGAGTGAATACCATAACTCTTATTTAAATCGACGTGAGTCATCAGGGGGATGTCCCCAGTCGACTGAACCAGATGGTGGTTCAGGAGTAATCTCACTCGACTCGTCGTATGAGGCGAGTGAATACCATAACTCTTATTTGACTCGACATGAGTCATCAAGGTGATGTCCCCGGTAGACTGAACCAGATGGTGGTTCAGGATTAACTTCACTCGACTTGTCATATGAGGCGAGTGAATACCATAACTCTTATTTGACTCGACATGAGTCATCAGGGGGATGTCCCCAGTCGACTGAACCAGATGGTGGTTCAGGAGTAATCTCACTCGACTCGTCGTATGAGGCAAGTGAATACCATGACTCTTATTTGACTCGACATGAGTCATCAGGGGGATGTCCCCGGTCGACTGAATCAGATGGTAGTTCAGAATTAACTTCACTCGACTTATCCTATGAGGCGAGTGGATACCATAACTCTTATTTGACTCGACATGAGTCATCATGGGGATGTCCCCGGTCGACTAAACCAGATGGTGGTTCATGAGTAATCTCACTCGACTTGACGTATGAGGCGGGTGAATACCATAACTCTTATTTGACTCGACATGAGTCATCAGGGGGACGTCCCCGGTCGACTGAACCAGATGGTGGTTCAGGATTAACTTCACTCAACTTGTCGTATGAGGCGGGTGAATACCATAACTCTTATTTGACTCAACATGAGTCATCAGGGGGATGTCCCCGGTCGACTGAACCAGATGGTGGTTCAGGAGTAATCTCACTCGACTCGTCGTATGAGGCAAGTGAATACCATAACTCTTACTTGACTCGACATGAGTCATCAGGGGGATGTCCCCGGTCGACTGAACCAAATGGTGGTTCAGGAGTAATCTCACTCGACTCGTCGTATGAGGTGAGTGAATACCATAACTCTTTATTTGACTCGACATGAGTTATCAGAGGGATGTCCCCGGTCGACTGAACCAAATCGTGGTTCAGGAGTAATCTCACTCGACTTGTCGTATGAGGCGAGTGAATACCATCACTCTTATTTGACTCGACATGAGTCATCAGGGGGATGTCCCCGGTCGACTGAATCAGATGGTGGTTCAGGATTAACTTCACTCGACTTGTCGTATGAGGCGAGTGAATACCATAACTCTTATTTGACTCGACATGAGTCATCAATGGGATGTCCCCGTCGAATGAACCAGATGGTGGTTCAGGAGTAATCTCACTCGACTTGACGTATGAAGCGAGTGAATACCATAACTCTTATTTGACTCGACTTTAGTCTTCAGGTGGATGTCCCCGGTCGACTGAACCAGATGGCGGTTCAGGATTAACTTCACTCGACTTGTCGTATGAGGCGGGTGAATACCATAACTCTTATTTGACTCGACCTGAGTCATCAGAGGGATGTCCCCGATCGACTGAACCCGATGGTGGTTTAGGAGGAATCTCACTCGACTAGTCGTATGAGGCGAGTGAATACCATAACTCTTATTTGACTCGACATGATTCATCAAGGTGATGTCCCCGGTCGACTGAACCAGATGGTGGTTCAGGATTAACTTCTCTAGACTTTTCGTATGAGGCGAGTGAATACCATAACTCTTATTTGACTCGACATGAGTCATCAGGGAGATGTCCCCGGTCGACTGAACCAGATGGTGGTTCAGGAGTAATCTCACTCGACTCGTCGTATGAGGCGAGTGAATACCATGACTCTTATTTGACTCGACATGAGTCATCAGGGGGATGTCCCCGGTCGACTGAATCAGATGGTGGTTCAGAATTAACTTCACTCGACTTGTCCTATGAGGTGAGTGGATACCATAACTCTTATTTGACTCGACATGAGTCATCATGGGGATGTCCCCGGTCGACTAAACCAGATGGTGGTTCAGGAGTAATCTCAATCGACTTGTCGTATGAGGCGAGTGAATACCATGACTCTTATTTGACTCGACATGAGTCATCAGGGGGATGTCCCCGGTCGACTGAATCAGATGGTGGTTCAGAATTAACTTCACTCGACTTGTCCTATGAGGCGAGTGGATACCATAACTCTTATTTGACTCGACATGAGTCATCATGGGGATGTCCCCGGTCGACTAAACCAGATGGTGGTTCAGGAGTAATCTCACTCGACTTGACGTATGAGGCGGGTGAATACCATAACTCTTATTTGACTCGACATGAGTCATCAGGGGGATGTCCCCGGTCGACTGAACCAGATGGTGGTTCAGGATTAACTTCACTCAACTTGTCGTATGAGGCGAGTGAATACCATAACTCTTATTTGACTCAACATGAGTCATCAGGGGGATGTCCCTGGTCGACTGAACCAGATGGAGTAATCTCACTCGACTCGTCATATGAGGCAAGTGAATACCATAACTCTTATTTGACTCGACATGTGTCATCAGGGGGATGTCCCCGGTCGACTGAACCAAATGGTGATTCAGGAGTAATCTCACTCGACTCGTCGTATGAGGTGAGTGAATACCATAACTCTTTATTTGACTCGACATGAGTTATCAGAGGGATGTCCCCGGTCGACTGAATCAAATGGTGGTTCAGGAGTAATCTGACTCGACTTGTCGTATGAGGCGAGTGAATACCATAACTCTTATTTGACTCGACATGAACCATCAGGGGGATGTCCCCGGTCGACTGAATCAGATGGTGGTTCAGGATTAACTTCACTCGACTTTTTGTATGAGGCGAGTGAATACCATAACTCTTATTTGACTCGACATGAGTCATCAATGGGATGTCCCCGGTCGAATGAACCAGATGGTGGTTCAGGAGTAATCTCACTCGACTTGACGTATGAGGGGATTGAATACCATAACTCTTATTTGACTCGACTTTAGTCATCAGGTGGATGTCTCCGGTCGACTGAACCAGATGGTGGTTCAGGATTAACTTCACTCGACTTGTCGTATGAGGCGGGTGAATACCATAACTCTTATTTGACTCGACATGAGTCATCAGAGGGATGTCCCCGGTCGACTGAACCCGATGGTGGTTTAGGAGGAATCTCACTCGACTAGTCGTATGAGGCGAGTGAATACCATAACTCTTATTTGACTCAACATGAGTCATCAAGGTGATGTCCCCGGTCGACTGAACCAGATGGTGGTTCAGGATTAACTTCACTTGACTTTTCGTATGAGGCGAGTGAATACCATAACTCTTATTTGACTCGACATGAGTCATCAGGGGGATGTCCCCGGTCGACTGAACCAGATGGTGGTTCATGAGTAATCTCACTCGACTCGTCGTATGAGGCGAGTGAATACCATGACTCTTATTTGACTCGACATGAGTCATCAAGGGGATGTCCCCGTCGACTGAATCAGATGGTGGTTCAGAATTAACTTCACTCGACTTGTCCTATGAGGCGAATGGATACCATAACTCTTATTTGACTCGACATGAGTCATCATGGGGATGTCCCCGTCGACTAAACCAGATGGTGGTTCAGGAGTAATCTCACTCGACTTGACGTATGAGGCGGGTGAATACCATAACTCTTATTTGACTCGACATGAGTCATCAGGGGGATGTCCCCGGTCGACAGACCCAGATGGTGGTTCAGGATTAAATTCACTCAACTTGTCGTATGAGGCGAGTGAATACCATAACTCTTATTTGACTCAATATGAGTCATCAGGGGGATGTCCCCGGTCGACTGAACCAGATGGTGGTTCAGGAGTAATCTCACTCGACTCGTCGTATGAGGCAAGTGAATACCATAACTCTTATTTGACTCGACATGAGTCATCAGGGTGATGTCCCTGGTCGACTGAACCAGATGGTGGTTCAGGATTAACTTCACTCGACTTGTCGTATGAGGCGAGTGAATACCATAACTCTTATTTGACTCGACATGAGTCATCAGGGAGATGTTCCCGGTCGACTGAACCAGATGGTGGTTCAAGAGTAATCTCACTCGACTTGACGTATGAGGCGAGTGAATACTATAACTCTTATTTGACTCGACATGAGTCATCAGGGGGATGTCCCCGGTCGACTGAACTAGATGGTGGTTAAGGATTAACTTCACTCGACTTGTCGTATGAGGCGAGTGAATACCATAACTCTTATTTAAATCGACATGAGTCATCAGGGGGATGTCCCCGGTCGACTGAACCAGATGGTGGTTCAGGAGTAATCTCACTCGACTCGTCGTATGAGGCGAGTGAATACCATAACTCTTATTTGACTCGACATGAGTCATCAGGGTGATGTCCCTGGTAGACTGAACCAGATGTTGGTTCAGGATTAACTTCACTCGACTTGTCGTATGAGGCGAGTGAATAACATAACTCTTATTTGACTCGACATGAGTCATCAGGGGGATGTCCCCGGTCGACTGAACCAGATGGTGGTTCAGGATTAACTTCACTCAACTTGTCGTATGAGGCGAGTGAATACCATAACTCTTATTTGACTCAACATGAGTCATCAGGGGGATGTCCCCGGTCGACTGAACCAGATGGTGGTTCAGGAGTAATCTCACTCGACTCGTCGTATGAGGCAAGTGAATACCATAACTCTTATTTGACTCGACATGTGTCATCAGGGGGATGTCCCCGGTCGACAGAACCAGATGGTGGTTCAGGATTAAATTCACTCACTTGTCGTATGAGGCGAGTGAATACCATAACTCTTATTTGACTCAATATGAGTCATCAGGGGGATGTCCCCGGTCGACTGAACCAGATGGTGGTTCAGGAGTAATCTCACTCGACTTGACGTATGAGGCGAGTGAATACCATAACTCTTATTTGACTCGACATTAGTCATAAGGGGGATGTCCCCGGTCGACTGAACCCGATGGTGGTTTAGGAGTAATCTCACTCGACTAGTCGTATGAGGCGAGTGAATACCATAACTCTTATTTGACTCGACATGAGTCATCAAGGTGATGTCCCCGGTCGATTGAACCAGATGGTGGTTCAGGATTAACTTCACTCGACTTTTCGTATGAGGCGAGTGAATACCATAACTCTTATTTGACTCGACATGAGTCATCAGAGGGATGTCCCCGGTCGACTGAACCAGATGGTGGTTCAGGAGTAATCTCACTCGACTCGTCGTATGAGGCGAGTGAATACCATGACTCTTATTTGACTCGACATGAGTCATCAGGGGGATGTCCCCGGTCGACTGAATCAGATGGTGGTTCAGAATTAACTTCACTCGACTTGTCATATGAGGCGAGTGGATACCATAACTCTTATTTGACTCGACATGAGTCATCGGGGGGATGTCCCCGGTCGACTGAACCAAATTGTGGTTCAGGAGTAATCTCACTCGACTTGTCGTATGAGGCAAGTGAAAACCATAACTCTTATTTGACTCGATATGAGTCATCAGAGGGATGTCCCCAGTCGACTGAACCAGATGGTTGTTCAGGATTAACTTCACTTGACTTGTCATATGAGGCGAGTGAATACCATAACTCTTATTTGACTCGACATGAGTCATCAGGGGGATGTCCCCGGTCAACTACCATCCATTCAGATTCGGCTACAGAATTTATGTCTGAGTTTCCATCTGATATACCACAAGAGATAATCACCATAATCATTAATGCAATGTGAACGGACATAAGAAAATAAACATGAATAAACATAAACAAAATAAAGGTGAAATAAGAAAATAATGATAAATAGACAAATAATCAAAATAAAAACGAGATAAATAGACAACAAGATAATAACGAAGTAAAGACGAAATAATAAAATAATGATAGAAGTGAATAAAAAAATAATGAAATGCCAAAGAGGAGATGTGGCCAAAGATTTGGTTGTTTTTTATGTAGGACTTCGCATACCTAGCTGGACGTATTTCACGCCCAGCAAGGCACGCAACGTCTGGAACTTATGAAAATAAATATAATAAGGGTGTCATCCGGTCTTACCTTTTAAGTTGCTTCTCTGAAGGGCGTTAGGCCGTCGCCGAAAGGATTAAAGCTGGTTCGCTGTTTCTGGTTGCTGTTTTGCTATTTCTACTTGCTGTTTTACTATTTTCTGGTTGCTGTTTTATTGATTCTGGTTTCTGCTTCTTATGTTTCGTTGGTTACTATTTTTTCTGTTTTAGCTGCTATTTTTTGTGTTTCGCTGGTTGCTGTTTTTGCTATTTCGATGGTTGTTTTTGGTTGTTTTTTGTCTGCTGTTTTTAGTTGTTTTTGGCTGCTATTTTGGTTGTTTTTGGGCTGCTGTTTTGGTTATTTTTGACACTATTTTTGCTAGCTATTTTTGTGATTTTTGACACTATTTTACTGGCTGATTTTGCGGTTTTTTGCTGGTTGTTTCTGGTTGTCTTTTCATGATTTTTTGGTGGTTGTTTCTCGGTTGTTTGGTTTTTTTTTTGGTCTCGGCTTTTGGTGGTTGTTTCTCTGTTCTTGTTGTTTGTTTTAGGGGCTGTTTTGGTCTCGATGATTGGGTGTTGTTTGTTTGGTTTTAGTTTTGGTGATTGGGTGTTTTTGGGGGCTTTGGTTCCGGTGATTGGGTGTTTTTTGTGGCTTGGTATTTTCGGTAGGTTGTTGTTCAAGAATGAGAAGAAGAAGAGAGAGTTCCTAGGGTTTTTTTGTGTGATGGTTCACGTCCTAACCCTCTCTTGTGTCAAGATTTGGTCCCTCATTTATAGTGTCTTGAAGGGATCTCTAAATAAGGAAATAAATCGCATTGATTTGGGGAATAACTTACCAAAATTATTTTTGGCATACAATCTCCTAAATTTGGTGATGGGGATCTCAAATCTTGTTATTTGGAAAGGATGGGATATCAAATCTTGTTAATTGGAAAGTGATTTGAGGGATTTGCACATGTGAATTGCATGAGATTTTCCTTTATTTGGGCGTGCATAGTGGATTTCATGGGCATTGGCGTATGATGCATGGGCTTTGTGTGGTGTTTGGTGTGGGCATGGATTGTATGGGCTTTCATGGGTTGCAGGGGTTTTGAGCCGAGGCTAAGGTTTGTAACAGAAACTGACTGAGCGAATCTGAGGCTGGCTAGTGAGTCTGAATCCAATGAGGTGCTAATTTTGGAGTTTGTCCTTCCGGCATTCGTTTCCCGCGACTTCCACAACTTTTCAGGTAGTGCCTCCATACGAGGCTCATCATTGGGCTCATGCAAATATGCAATGTCTACACACACGTTCGTGGTGCGTTCTAGTAAGTGTTCGAATGCCTATGCGTATCTGAGTTATTTTGGACGATGTTTCAAGCCCATTTGCTATTGGAAACCCTAGATCTTGCCCTACCTATAAATATAACCTTATAGCCACCTTCCCCAATTGTTGAAACACAAATCACTTGAGCCAAATTCTCTCAAAGCTTTCAACCCTCTTTGATTCCACCTTGAAGACTTCTTTCATCTTCTTGTCTTCTTTGTTAATGGTAAGAATCATTCTTTGATAAACCTTCAACACAACCTAACCCAAATTTCATAATCCTTCAGAGTTCTCAAGGAGGAATATTGGTAGTGGGAGTTCCGGCGTTCTTGTAGAGTTGATTCACTCATAGATTTTAAGAGGTTCTGAAGAAAACAGTGGTGTGCGGGCTTGAGGAGGTTTTCGAGTTCTTGCAGTCTATAGGTACTTGAGTTGGTGGAGTTGCCACCATAGGTCTTGACCATCGCTGTAAGTTTTTCTCTATATAGTGGATTGGGCTGGTAGACGAGATACCAGGAGTGGTTTTTTTTACTCAACGAGTTTTCCACTTCGTCACCAAAATTATTGTGTTGATTTTGTGTGATTGATTTTAATATTCAGCATTATATTAATTGTGTTAATATTGTGGTTGTTTGTTGAGAATCCATAGGCACATTAATTATGACTTGTCTTAATTAATTGTGATTTATTCCGCATATGGTCAGAATCTTGTTAAATACGAACTTTCAAAACCTTTATAATATTTATAATTTATATATTTTTATAAATATTGAGATTTTTTTTTACATCTATATAAAATAAAAAATAGAAATATGAACATATTTATTAAAAAAATAAAAATAAATAAATAAAAACTTAAATATGTAATGAGGATGGGATGAATATTTTACTTAATCATCGTCTATTCCTCGAATAAGAAATGAATATTAAATTTTCTCTATCTCCATCCCCAACGTTAATTTTTTCAATTTTTCATTTTCAATTCCCTCTTCAATTGGAGAGGATCCTTAAAAGTCGTCCCTTTAAAGATTTTTGCGATCCCTGAGTGACTTTAATGAAAGTAATTAATTTCATTTTCTAAATTAGAATATTAAAACCTAGCCCATTGCTAGCGTACCCCTGTATCACATATAAGGGATACCGTGCAGTGGCCTTTGTGAAGTTAATTGCTCTGCTCGGCTATCGAGTAATCTTAAACTATTAAAAAAAAAAAAATAGAAGAGTAAGAGCGCGGTTTTTGTAACCGGTTCTCTTAAAAGAATAAAATAATAATAAATAATATTTTAAATAATAAAATTAATAGAAATTGGTTTCAAATTTAAGAGGTTAGATTGCATATTTAATGATCGAAGTTACATGTTAATGATTAAAAATTTCTTATTAGTGAATATTTAATATTTATTGATTGTGGTTATATGTTAATGATTACAATTGTGTGTCGCGTGGTCTTAATTGCATGTTAATTTTACAAAATATTATTTTAGTTATATATTATTACTCAATAATTACATATCAATGGGCAAAATTACATGCTAATGGTTAAAAACTTCATATTATGAAATATTGCATATTTATTAGTTATGGATTCATGTTTAACGATCAAAGTTGCATGTTCAATGGTCGTAATTGCATGTTCGATTTACAAAACATTAAGAGATTGTATATTATTATTCGATAATTACATATTAATAGTCAAAGTTAATGTGTCATATTTATTGATTGTGAGAGCATATTAATGGTTAAAATCGCATGTTCAATAGTCATAGTTGTTTGATTTACAAAGTATTAAAAGATTACATATTATTTACTCAATAATTACATATTAATGGTCAAAATTGCATATTAATGGTTAGAAATTCAATGTTCTAGTCCCTAAGGAACGTGACTTGGTGGTGTAGGGCTTAGGATCTGACCTTCAAGTCTTGGATTCGAATCCAGGGAGTGCGTTTCTTATAAGAGCCTTAGACAACCAAAGTTTTACCTGCTCCGGTTAAGCCCGAAAGGGGTGGTCTGGCGGTGGAGTTTGCAACGATTAAAAAAAAAAATCAATGTTCTAGAAGGTTTCATATTTATTTGTTGTGGTTGCATGTTCATTTTACAAAGCATTAATTTGATGACATGTTATTGCATAATAATTACATATCAATGGTTAAAATTGTATTTTAATGGTCAGAAATTCAATGTTATGGAAGGTTTCATATTTATTAGTTGTGGTTGCATGTTCAATAATCTTATTTACATGTTCATTTTACAAAATATTATTTTGATGACATGTTATTGCATAATAATTGCGGATCAATAGTTAAAGTTGGATGTTAATGTTTAAAAATTTGATGTTAATAAATGTTCATATTTATAGTTTGGATTGCATGTTAATTGTCAATGTTGAATGATGAAAATTATATGTTTACTGATTATTGAGGTAGCAAAATTACCAGTAAAAAAGTATCATGAAAGTTTATTGTATCCCAATTTTTTATTTTATTTTATTTTATTTACTTCTTTAATTTTTTACATGTGAATGGAGATTTATTATAAAATATTACTTGTGAATAATTATAATATCTCACTTGTAGAAGTGTTAGTTGGAGTCGTTTTCTCTATTTAACTGACCACCTGCAGGCTGCAGCTAACTAGGAACCAGTAATCCTGGAACAACCATTCAAATATGAGAAAAGGGGGGGAGCTTCATTTGGTATTGCACACAACAAAATCACATTCACTTGAAACAGTATAGAGACAAGAATTGTCACAATCACAAATATAACAAAAAAGAGTCAATTTGTGAAATACTGAAAGCAACCAAGTCATCACCAAAAAGCTTAAATTCACAACAAACAGATTCCAGCAGGACCTATCATAGCTTCTGATAAGCTCCAGTAGTCTTCTGGATCTTTACATAGGGGCTGGATATATATATATATATATATATTTATATATAATGCTTTCCTTGTAAAGCTCTCATAACGTAAGAGCCTTCTATGATTCTGCACGGGCAGCCTGCATGCAGCAAAACCATTTTTTCTGCAAATCAATGCATTTGAAAACATCAGAATAGCATATAATTTGTCTCTTGTCAACAAGGGGCCGATAAAAAATTCCATAACCAACTTCCAGAAATGGAAACAAAAACCTGCCAACTGGATACTATCCATCCGTCACAGACAATAATTTACTGACACACTGGCATCTAACTAATATGGCAAGCCACATAAGTAGTTTAAATATACAGGGTGGGTGCTGCCTGCTCCTGGTAAGATTTGTATTTTGATAACACGGAATGTGTCGCATACTTTAACTGCGACACCACATAAGTCCATAATGTTTTTCAGTAACATTTGAGTGTAAAGCATTTCCAAACGCAAGGATATGGACTGTTGATTTGATGATAGTCATTTAAAGTGAGAGGTGATACTGATTCAGGATAAAACGGGGGGAAAGCCATCTAGCAATGGTTTGTCCATGAGAAAAAATCGAATGCAAATTACAGTGGATTGAAACATTCTTTTCTTAGAGAATGTGCAAAATCTAAAATTTGTTCTGACATGGTACAATCCTAGTGTAAAGGCAGTATTCAAGAAACATAACATAGACATGAGACGTGAGTAATAGGAAATTGAGGGAATAAACTATAAACTAAAATAAGAATTCTGAGTTAATAAGAAGCACCACATCATAGATAATAAAGGGAAAAACGAATAAAAGGTAGACTGAAAACTCTATGACTAGATCACCCTTGTAGTTGTGAGAAAATATTTTTCTGATGTATTCAGTTCAACATCTTCATAAAGTTTAAATGAATCATTACATTGGATTGGTGGAGGTTCTAATGAAACAGCAACTAAAATAAGGTATAACGTAGTTGCACTTACAGTCTGAGGCTTTCCGAGTACAGCTTCATGTTTAAATTGAGAATCATCCTTCACATGCGAGTCAAGATTGCCACCACTTTTTTTCTCATTTCTCGCCTTGTTGAAAATAACCGTGAATCCCTCAGCTGATGCTGGGTCATTGACATCCCATTCACCAAACTTGGGCAACGGTCCACCTTTCTCCTACAGATATTAAAATTTCACTGAGAAGCCACACATCTCAGAAGCAAACTTGCCAAAAAAATTTTAAAAAAAAAAATGGATAGGAATGGCACAATCTAAATAAACACAGAGAAAGCGCAAACATATTGGCATTAGTGAAAGAGGATGGGCACTTAACATGCATTAAAACAGACATATCAATAGAGGACATCATAGAATTCATCCAAAAATTGATTAGGTATAAAGAAAAACTAAATTGTCACAAATCAAATTAAAAATTTCTCAAAAAACTATCACCCATCTGCATGCCAGCAGCATAATATGGCCAGCTAGCTAGCATCAAAAACAGTCTCGGAACAAGAAAAAAAATATATTTTTAGCTACCTAATTAATACCCAAAAAGCATTTTTTGAAGTACCCTTTTGACAGAACTTCCAATAATTGCATTCACATACCAAAAAAGAAAAATTCAAGACACTGATCAACAAACAACCCCCTAATTGCAGCAAATAATTAACAGAGGCAAAAAAAAAAAAGTAACAATCAATCATATCTAAGCTCATCAATCTTCAAAGTCTCATATGGGGTGTTCACATAAATCCATTCAGCTGAAAGTAAAAAATAAAAAATAAAAAATAAAAAATAAAAAATAAAAAATAAATAAAAAAATGTCAGAGATACACGAACTACTACACAACCCCATAAGATCTAAAAGGAAACAAAATAAATTCATCCATGGCAATAAAAGGAAACCAAAAAAGAAATATTTAAAAAAAAAAATTGAAAAAGAAGTTACGGCCATGGAGAGGAAACTGTGAAGTCGTTTTGCGTTTGATGCTTGTTACTGTTGAGTTTGGTTCTTGAAAACGAAGAAGAAAGAGAGTTTTTGTAAGCGAGAGGTGGGGGGAGTGGGCCCAATGGGCCAAAGACAGACTAGACAGGACTTGTTGTTTAAGAATTAAACCGGGGGGGATTGTGGGCCCCACTTAATTTTATTTTCGAATGGACGACTTCAACGGCTGGTCCCATGCATTTGCAATTCTATGGGAGCTGTAATCTGGTGGGATCTGGTCCTCGGTAAGGAACTGTTACAACCTTGGAACGTGATAAGAAAAAAATATATTATCCGTACGATTTGTACGAATAGGTTTTTGAGAAAAAAAAAAGCCTTAAAACCTGTTTGCAGTTGGTTTGGTAGAACGTCAATTTAATTATTTTAAGAGCTTTTGAAATATTAAAGTATAGTTATATAATGGACTAAACCATGAGGGGATTAATGATAATTATACATATAATCCATGTTGTTTCTTCAGGAATAGAACCTAAGCACCATAAGGAGCTTTAGAGGGCTGGATCATGTCGACATCCAACAACTCACCCAATTTCTTGCGCAATTCAATCAGTTACGGAGGACTCATCCGATATGGTATTTGGGCAGGCGGCCTAACACCAGGGACAAATTCAATCTTGTGGTCAGAGGTCTTCTAGGAGGAAGGGACTTCAGCAACTCCGGAGGCATAACATCCTTGTATTCCGCCAAGAGTTCCGCAACCGCATCAGACACCTCCATTGTCTTTCCAACCTCGACTTCTATGAGTGTCGTCAAGTATTTTCTCCTCCTCGCTTCAACTCACTTTCAATTTGTAAGGCTGAGAGAAACTCTCTTTGTTCATCAACCCGCTTACTCCCGCACACTTTGCCAACAGCAGAGACAAAGCATGGTTGGTCCTCATCACCGATTAGAAGACCCGCCAAGTAAGATATCACGATAACTTTCACCGGAATGAAGAATTGATTCCCCAATATCAACTCAAAATCATCCAACGAGACCGCCATTAACGTAAATAACCCATGCCAATGGCCAAGTTGAATACACACTCCCACAACTGTGCCTTGAACTTGTTTTTCTGTTGAATTTACCGCCTTAATGCTACTCCCCGATTGAGATAATTTGAGGCTCAACTTGTCAGCAATACCCATTGTTACAAAGTTGTGTGTAGCCCTAGTGTCCACCATGGCCCTTATTGTTTTCCCATTGATAAGGGCTTGGACATACATTAAGCCATTATCAAACCTATCTTCCCGAATTACATTCACTAACCGGAATGGTTTCATCCGACTAGGCCCTACTGAGTCTCATTCTCATTCCTTGCCCGTCTCAGGAGCCATGAGTGCATTCAATTTCTCTTGTTTAAGGCAGTTTTTTGCTCTATGTGGACTGTCACAGATGAAGTTACCCTTATTGTTGTTCACCCCTTTGGAATTACCATCATCTTGTGGCTTCCATTTTCCCTCATTGTTCTTATTCTTATCTCTTTTCTCTGAATCTCTGAATTTCTCTTTTTCCTTTGACTTTCGAATCAGGTTTGGACTTGGTTGAAGAACTAGGTTTTTAATCCACAAGGAAATCTGCCGCTGCCATTGCCGCAGGCAAGTCATGCACACCTTGCCTCCGCAACTCATTTTACGCCCAATTCTGTAATTCGGATATGAAATTGAACAATTTATCCTCCTCGGACATGTTTCTTATGTCAAGCATCAAGGAACTGAATTGCTTCACATAATCACAAATGGAACCTGCCTGTTTCAAGCTCTTCAAGGTCTCTCTCGCGATCCACGTCGTGTTTGTGGGGAGGAACTGATTCTTCAATTCCTTCTTGAGTGCATCTCATGTGTCTATCTAAGGACGCCCATCTATTTCATCATCATCTAACCGAGTTCACCGCCATAACTTCGCATCACCCGCCAAGTACGTGTTTGTGATGGTGACTTTCTCCGCCTCTAGAACATGAGCAGCCCTGAAGTACGGATCCATGTCCCATAGGAAGATCTCCAACTCCTTCGCATTTCGAGCACCACCAAAAGGTTTCGGTTCATGACCATTTCGTTTGGTCGCGGTCTCACCCCTAGCAAGTTGGCCAAACCTCATAGCCCTATTTAGGAGGGATATTTCCCACATCATCTCCTCCTTACTCACTTTCCACGCATCCACCATATCCAACAGTGCTTGGTGACTTCAATGATACGCTCCTCAGCATCAGTGCGCTGCGCTTCAAGTTTGTTCTGAAGGCCCAATAATTCCTCTGCCAATTGCTTCATTAACGAAAATAAGGGAAGAACAGACTCTTGGCTAGACTTCCCGACGAGTGCCTCAAACTTGGTCACCCGTTCCACCACTTCAGGGTTATATCCACCCGCCATCGGACCAAGACGGGGCTCTGATACCAGTTGTGATGCAAAAAATTTTCAAACCTAGTTTTCTTAGCCAAGTGTGGCACTGAGTTCTCTCAACTGAGTGAACATTTCCTTCTCACACACGCAACTCATAAGCAACAATTCTCAACAATGTTCACACACACCCTCACAGCAAGCACAAGCATCAAGTAAACATAAGACACAACCTTTACGGGTAAACACGCCCAACTTTTTTCTTTACTTTCCAAAGTAATTATAAGGAACTGTGCTTAAAACATGCAAGGCTTACAATGAACATCACTCACACTCACCCATGCGCACCTACGCTCTCCTTTTACATATTCTTCACAAAACACTTATATACTAGCGGCAGTTACACCCCTACTGTCCTATGGTGTGCTTAGGCATGACAATAAGACCCACCACCCGGCCCGGGTCCATATAGACCCGGTTGATCCGGGTCAGAGTAAACTCGGGTTCGGGATTAAAAAATTCAGACCTGGGTTCGCACGGGTCCAGTCCGGATAGACCCGGGTCCGGAAAAAAATAAAAAATAAATATAATAAATTAAAATATAATGAAAAATATAAAATAATATGCATATATAAAAATATATATATATATATATATAATAGAATATAATATAATTAAAAATTATAAAAGAATTGAAATAAAACTAATAAAATTGACAAAATCCAAATATAAATATAAAATAATACAATTAAAAATAAAAAAAAATAGTAAACCGGGTATCCGGATTCGGCAATATTTTTCCGTCACTTTAGTGAAGTACGAACCCAACAACCTCTGTCATTTCCTTCTCAGGTGTTGAGTACTGCCGCTTCGCATCCTTCAATTTTCTACTTTCGAAGGCAATCAAATGAGAATTCTGCGCCAGCACGCCACCAATGGCTCAGTCAGAGGCATCAGTGTGCTCCTCAAATGGTGATTCAAATTCAGGCAACTGCAAAACAAACTCCTTTACTACCATCCCCTTCAAATTCTCGAATGCCTCCTAACATTGCACACTCCATACCCAACTATGTTCATTCTTTAGCAAATCAGTCAATGGAGCCACACTTTTTGAATACCCCTTGATGAATTTCGGTAATAATTGGTTAACCCTAAAAATAAACACAATTCAGCAATCTTGGAAGGACTAGGCCAATCCATAACGACCTTCACTTTCTTTTCATCCATGTGAACCTACCATTGACTCATCCAATTTCCAAGAAACATCACTTCTTGTTGAGTAAACTCGCATTTCTCCATTTCAACATACAGTGAATTTTGTCACAATTTTTCCAACATCAATCTCAAGTATATCAAATGATCAACAAGATTCTCACTATATATTAAAATATCATTTAGATAAACAACCACAAAATGATTCACATATTCAAACAAAACATCATTCATCAAATTGTAAAAAGTAACTGGGGCACTAGTTGTTGGGTTTCTAGGTTATCCCAAGATCAATTAAGCAATGAAAAAGTGCGAATACATCAAAGTAAAGTTGCGGAAATACTCACTTTGATCGGATTTTGCGATGCGACGAACACAAAACTTTTCCTTGCTCCATGGAAGCTCTCGGCCAAGCTCCAAGTTTGTGCTCCATGTGTTGGTTTGGTCAGGCCTTCCATGTGTGCTCTAAGCTCCAAGCTTTGTAAATGGATTCCATGCTCATGAATGGGTTTCCCTATCACCTTTGTTTGACCTCTTTAGTGTGCTAGCACTTGGAAAAATTTGCCACAAATCCTTCCTTAAGCTTCTTGTAACTCTCGGCCATGAGAGGAACTTAGAGAGAAAAAAATGGCCCTTGGCCGAATGAGGGAGAGAGAGGAAGAGAAGTTAAGTTGTGTGTGTTGTGTAATCTAATACACAAAAATGAAAGTCAAATACCAAACTAATTAAAAATGGTATATGTCTTTCAAGCCATCACTTTAGTGTGTTCCACACTCAACCATCAACCAACAACTTCCATCACATTAAAGTGATAAAGTTGACTAGTGATGTGACGCATGATGTGACTTGTGGGCCCCGCTCGATTCGAAATGCGAGTGGGCCCGCAAACACTCCCGGGCTCGGGTTCGCTAATTTCGAATTAACAAATTTTCCGTTGCGACGTAATTAAATCAAATTTAATTAAATAATTATGCCTAGCAAAATTACTATTCACGTCGCTAACGAATTAATTCTAAATTAACTCGTTCGCACGAATTAAAATCCAATTTTAATTCCGCGTCGAAATCCAATTTCGTTTAATATATCGAATATATTATTTTATCGATTAATTCCAAATTAATCGTTCTCTCTCTTTAAATAGTATTTTATCCCAGATAAAATATCTCCATAATTAATCCTAGATTAATTTTCTCTCTCTATTAATTAATCCCAGATTAATAATGTGCGAGTCATACGTCATCGGTGAATCTTCGGGAAGTGACCCATGAGATCCCCGGATATGTTGGCAGTAAATCCGGTCGTCGGACTATCCGAACATGTACGTACCTAGTACTACGTTTTTACCGATTTACAAGACATGGTTGGCTTCTAGCAAAGCACCGTGCCTACCCAATTCTCCAGAAATATTCTTAAAGGAATATGTAATCTATATCAGGCATAGTATACGTAGTATTGCGTATTGCGATCCAGTATCGGATGTCACGTGCTAGGCCTGGGGCTGGAATTGTGTCTTCCTCGTACAAGCACATATCGGATCTCTGGTAATTAGTCTCTATAATCGGATAAACATGACCTAGTTATAATATCCCGATAGCTGCAGTATATAAGAGCACCAGTTCCGTATCCTACGTGAACATCATCTACATATGACTGAAGTGATACTTCCATCTTGACATCACACCCAATACACTACGATTCTCAATATACCCAGAAAAGGCGTACACAGAACCGGTTAAAGCCTTGGATGACCAAAACCAAAGTATATTGATTGTCGCAAGTATTAGCGGTGTAAGTCTCAGGTTAAGACCAAATACACATACCCTAATTCGGACTTCCATAGACACATAGTCATACTACCAATGGAATTCCGAGGGGTCTATCCAGAGCGAAGCTATTTCCGTATCATCGGTAAACACAACCTCCTATTACACTTGCATGAGTATCCAATACCCAAATATATGAGAACTATGTCGTTATGCTCCTATAACATGCACAAGTGCAATACTAGTCTATTCCGCATTATCGATGTCCAATCTCGATAATACTCGGACTAGGGATGTTTTAATGATTAAACCTTCATGGATTGATACTGTCTCATATCTTATCAATCCGGAACTAATCATATGGACTTTTATCATTTATATATCCCGGTAATCTAATTACAAATGATAAAAGAGCAATTTCCTTTGTCACATAGTTAATTTGTACAACAACACTATGTTCTGTACAAATAGTGATGTTATGGGTCATAATTGTCCAAAGATTTCCCACTTGGCCTATAGCCAATCACTTAAGTGTCCTACACTTGAACTATGTACGGTCGCTCAAACTTATGCTGAGAAAATGCTTTCGTCAGCGGATTTGCAAAGTTATCATCAGATGCAATTTATTCGATCATCACATCGCCACGATGTATGATCCGAACGAATCAGATGAACAGTTGAAGTATATACTCGGATCGTTGATGAGACCATTAATTCTTTAGCCTGTGTTGTAGCCTAGCTCAGCTACTAATAGAACTACACCTAATCTGATTAGGATTATTAGCTCAGCTTTTGTTGTTTATTCGGCAACAGTATCTTGTTTGGAAGATTTCCAGTTCACTGTTCCGTTATTCAAACTATATAGTACCTTTTATTACGACTTATAGTCGTTTTCGTCAGTTAGGAAACTTGCAGCAGTGAAACCAGTCACTTCAAGTTCTCCTTCTCCATAGCTCAAGAAAGCATCATTAGTTCTTCTAAGATACTTAAGGATGTTCTTAACATCAATCCAGTGACTATCACTTGGATTGGCTTGATTGTGACTCCATATGCTCAAAGCACATGAGACATCAGGTCACGTACATATCTTTCAATGTACGAGTTCTCAGAGAGTGCCAACAACTTTTAGATATATCACAGTAGATCCTTATTCCTAGAATAAAGGTTGTTTCTCCCAAGAATTCTACGGAGAATTTTTCATGAAAGCCAAGCTTTCACCGATTGTATTATGGGAATGTCATTTCCAAGAAATGATATATCATCATTATTTAGGACAATCATTGTCAGTGCGCTCCCACTAACCTCCTTATATACAAAAGAATCATTTTCGTTTTGAATTAAATCATACACCATTATGATGTAGGGGTTTTTAGGGGGTGAATCTGGTAACGCAGCGGAAGCGGTGAAAATCCGATTTTCAGATTTCAAAACTTTTTCTCGGATTAATTAAATAAACATATTTATTTAACATTCCGATAATCAAATTATGAAAATAAATTCAATAAAACATTTTTAGGTGAATTTACCGAAATACCTTTGCTTTGTAATTTTGTCCATTTTAGTCCGAAATTGATCAAATCAATTTTGAATGATTCTAAATCATTTCTAAGATGAACTTATGATGTTCAAAACATCAAAACACCAAAAGCACCAAAATCCCCAAATTATCATCCAAAGCCGTGAGCACCATTTGGTGCCCATTTTGACCATTTGGTAATTTCATGCTCCAAAACTCATCCAAATGAAATCCAATCAACATGAAACTTTATGTGCATCATATACACACCCAAATGCTCAACATATATGAAAAGCCCCAAATTTGGAATTAGTTAAGAACCCTAATTTTTAAATTTCCACAAATTGGACAAATTAGACCAAATACATTAAATCAATTACTTCAATCATCATTCTTCCATCCAATCCAAGTCTCAACACAATGAAACAACTCAAGATAAAATCTAGGTCATTTAATAGTGGGTCAATAACTCTAGATTAGCAACATGGTTTCAAAAACCTTAAAAGAAAGTTTACAACTACAATAGTCACAACCTTCCTTCACCATACATGCTCAACACTTCTATCAAACTTCCATCAACAAAAACACAAAGAAATAAAGAAAGAATAATCTAAGAACATCACATGTTGAAGCCTAGAACCTAAGGAACAATTTCCTTTTTAATAGCAAGTTTGAAAAACTTACTAAATTCCAAGCTATCTTTGATATGTCTTTCTTTTCTCAAGCTTTCCTTAGTTTTCTTCAATGGAGTTTATTTGGTAAAGTGTATTAGGTTAAGTGTAAAGTGAAATGAAAATCAATATATACTTGCACCAAATGTGCCTTGGCCGAATTTCACAAATCCAAACACAAGTTATGTAATTTCATTTTCATTTCAAATTAATTTGGTCAACTTACATAAATATCTAAATACAACTTTATTAGATATTTAATTAAGTCAACAAAAGCAACTAACATCATTTACTTTAAATATCCTAACATAAGATATTTATATTTTAATTAATTTAATCATTTAACAATTAAATAATTAATTAATTAATCAAATACAAATATATTAAATATATATATAATATTTACATTAAATATTAAAAACATATATTCATTTAGGATATAAGTCAAATAACTCATTTTGACTATTAATTAATGTGTATTTAAATTAATCAAGTATTAAATGTAAATACACAATAATTAGGCAAATGACTATCTAGTCCTTTTAGCACGTATCTTGCGTTTAACCTTTAAACGACTTTATAAATAATCAATATTATTTATTAATGTTGCTCTAGTTCTCTACGAGTGTCAAACTTGGTTGGTATACATGGAATCCATTTCGGACATCATGGCACTTTTCCATAATAGGGAGTCGATACCTTGTATCACTTCCTCATACGTAGTCAGTTTGTCTCCTCAATAAGATTGACATCTTTACGAGGTGAGATTAGAAACCCATACCTCTCAGGTTGTTTTCTGACTCTCTCCGACTTACACGGTTCTTGTGTATTTGAAGATTATGGTACAGTTTCATCCCTGATGAACTGTTTGTGTTCCATTTAGGAATTGGTGCCTGGAACAGTATTACTCATATTTTCATCGAGTTTTACTTTCTTCCCACTTACCACTGCATATAGGTATTCCTCTTAGGAAAACCGCATGGCGAGCGATAATTACATTGTTCTCATGTGAGTTGTATAAGTACTATATACTTTGGTTACCCTAGGACAACCTACAATTTAGGCACTTATCCGATTTGGGGTTTTAGTTTGGTATCATCCAAACATATGCCCAACATTCCCAAATCTTCAGGAATGAGAAAACCCAGTTTCTTTCCTGTTCATATCTAATATGAAGTCTGTCAAACTGATTTTTATGGAACCTTATTCAAAATAAGTGTTGTATTGTTTAATGTGTATCCCTATAAGGAAAATGGTAGCTCAAAGTGACTAATAATTAACATTATCATGTCTAACAAAATTTGGTTTCTCCGTTCGGACACACCGCTAATTGGGGTGTTCCGTGAAGAGTCCACTATGAAAGAATATTGTACTCTTTCAAATAGTTGAGAAACTTATTGCTTAAGTATTTCCATCATGGTCTAACCGTGACGGTTTTATACTTTAGCCAATCTGTCTGTCTACTTCGTGCCGAAACTCTTTGAGTTTCTGACTTGTGTTTCATAAGATACACATAACCATAACGTGATGCCACATCCGTAAAAGTTACAAAGTATTCATATCCACCTCTTAACCTAGCTAGATATGGGCCCATATACGTCACTATGAACGATGACTAACAGATCGATGGCACTTGTACTTTTACCAAGTAAAAGGTGTTTTAGGCACTTTGCCTAATAAACTAGATTCGTAGACTTCATTTGAATAGTATCAAATCTGTCCTAGTACCCACTCTTCAAAAGTGTGGATATACGAGTCTTGTTTAATGTGTCCCAGACATCAATGCCACAAATAAGTCTCATCTGATCAAATCAGTTTGAGCTATATGTTTGTCATGTAATACGTTCGAGATTTATTTATATTCAAAATATAAATACTGTTATTCACATCTAATGTGTTTATCTCAATATCATCTTTATAAAATAAAACAATTTAGTGTTCTAGAATATAAAGGTATACCCGCAACGAGTTATACTCTGATATAGAGATTATGTTTCTAGTCAAACTAGGTACATTTTAACAGTCTCCTAATTTAAGTACATACCCGAATGGTAGTTCCTAAACTTAGGTTTCTACGGTTAAAATAGCGACTCTCGTCCCGTTTCCGATTCGCAGGTAAATCTTAACTGAAGTCAGTCTTCTGCTTATCAGCAGATTCTGCACATTAGTACATATTTATGTACAACACTTAGTATCAAAAATCTAATTTTGAAACTAATAGTGAACATGTTTATGACAAACATACTTGAAGTCGGAGCCTTGCTCGTCTCCATTTCCTTCACGTCCGCCTTGTCCGTACGGCAGTCACGCTTCCAGTGACCCCTTTTGCCACAGTTTAGGCAGACATCTTGGGATATGTCCTTTTGTCTTCCTAGAAGACCGTGATGATTTTTCCTTTGCCCAATTCCACACCCCAGAAGCCTTCGGCCAAGCCTTGGCCTTCTGGGATGTCGAAGTAAGATGCGCCTTGCGCTTCTTGCCCTTTTGCAAACTTTGGCTTTGTCTCCTTGAGCATAGCCATTAACTCTCCAAGAGTTTTCTATTGCAATTAGTACTTCTAAGATCTAAGTATAGATTTATGAAGATCCTTCAATTTCAATATCATACTATAAGGATCTAATCTTTAATTCTGACAAAGAAATTAAGGAGTCTTTCTGGCAAGCATAATGGATTGAGCACTAAAGTTATCATCACATTAATCTTCCAAAGATCATGTTCTACTATTTGCTCAACTTCGGGCTTAGGCCCAAGATGTGATTCTATTAAATAGAATAACTTCTCAATTCCCAGGACTATCCTGAGGTTTTATTCCCAATTTGAAAATTAAAGCCGTTTAAAGACATTTTTACACAGGTTTATGTTTTAAACGCTAATCTTTCATTTATCTTGATTGCTATAGTCCAACTATCCAATCAACGATTTCAGGTACTATTTATTATAATGATTACTATAGTCTAACTATATAATCAACTATAATTTAAATTGGTTAAATTCAAATATATTGATTACTATAATTCAATTATATAATCAACTATAAATTGAAGTAGTTTGAATACAGTCCAACTGTTTATATTTAAAATAACGATATTAGTCCAACTAATATATATTTTAATTAATGACGAAAAATGAAATGAGCGCGTATTGGCAAGTATCTAAACGAAATTGCAAATTTAATATTTGCCTCCCACTATTTTTCGGCGAGCCTCTAACCATCTGTTGAGTACTCGAGAAACCTTGTTTCCTAGTGGGCTAGGATCCCGTTAAATAACAAACAACCTTGACTTTGGCCAACAAACTATATGATATTTAACTAGGTAGATCTCTAAGATCAATTGGATCTCATCCAATTCCTAGATCCAATAGGTGGACATCCAAATCCGAAACATATATCTTATATATGCCAATATATCCATATATTTTCCTAACCTTTTCCTCTGAATCAACTAAGCCTTGGCTTTGGCACAACAAACTTAATGATTCCAGTTAAGCGGGACCCATTGACCTTGGAAAACTTCGTAATCGATGTCGATGGACAAGAAGTGATCTTGACTTTGGCCAACAAATCACAACTTGGACAAGACATGCGATATGGAACAAAACCTTCATGATTCAAACACATCCGCGATGGACAAAGGCCTTGACTTTGGCCAACAAACCAGTGCCAATTTTGGATCTTGAGAATGAATCATTCAATGGAAGGAAAAACGCTTAATATATGTTGAGGGTTTTTTCGCATAATTGGCAACCAATTAATTATCTTTGATTAGGTCTCATCATACACCCTTAAACATGCATTCTAAAAGCATAATAAGGCGCGATAAATAAATTAATAATGATATGCGGATGCATATTTAAAACAACTTGTTCCTAGAACAAATCTCTCTTTTTCCTCTCTCCCGCTAGCACAAATTTTACTTCTAACCGAATTACATAACACTTATAAAGAAACCTCATTTACATTGAGGGGAATAGGTGAGAAGAGAAATACAAAAAGTCAATAGGTAATAGGCTGGACACATAGGTCCAATTTAATAAATTCTAAATTTATTACAAATTTCCAAAATTGCCCTCACCCATCTAATATCCATCTATATACATTATCCATGCATCACATCCATGTATTCACACAAAGCATGTTATCAATCAATCTAATCCAATTAATTAATCTGAAATTAATGACCATCCAATGTTAAACAACGATTTGATTTGCGCGAGTCAAACTCGTTTTAAGAATAAGTACTCAAAGTACGAATTCTCGATTTATATCAAACTACAACATTAAATCCAATTTAATTTGTATTCAATACTAATTCTTTATTTATTCTAAATTAAATAATTACACTTTATTAATGAGCCTTTGCGACTTAGATTCTAAATTAATCATTACGGGTCTCAAAGCCCAATAACATCCAATGTCAATTTAATTAAAGTCCAATGGGCTTTCAATTAATTTATAAGGCATGGAATTTGGCAACCAAAGCCCAATAAGGAATCACCTTTTTGCCAAAAATCAATTTAGGCCCAATTAAAATATTAAAGGTCCATTAAATATATTTGGACTTTATGGATATGGTTTTGGGCCCAATTGGATCCAACCAATTAACCTAAACCAAACTTGGCCCAACCAAGCCCATTAAGCCCAAATACAACTTTATTAGCCCAATTCCAAATCTAGCCCAACTAATTAAATTCCAAATTTCCAAATTTCACAATTCAATTAACTAAAGTGTATAAGCCATAATTAATTACTTAAATCAACATTTCCAAAATACCAATTTACACAATTAATCATGTTTATCATCATCAACACATGTCCAACATTATTGAATCAAAAAATCAATTCATTTCATGCTATGTTGGTCACAGAATTTTGGGGTTTTTATGTCCGATTTCGATTTCAATCCAATTAAATCCTAAATCAACATTTCCCAAGTCTTTCAATTCATCCAATGATCAAAAGAACAAAATTACCATGACATTTAGGGCATGTCCAACTTTCGGCCAAGCCTAACATTTGGGGAAAAATTGATCCAATTCAATTTTCATCAAATTGATCATGCATAACACTATGTTATCATCATTCAAGCATATTCAAACAATCAATTTCATCAAATCATGATCAATTCATTTTTACCCAAATTTTACCCTAATTCCAATTTCATGCTTAATCAAGGCTCTTGATACCATTGTTGGGTTTCTAGGTTATCCCAATATCAATTAAGCAATGAAAAAGTGCGAATACATCAAAGTAAAGTTGCGGAAATACTCACTTTGATCGGATTTTGCGATGCGACGAACACAAAACTTTTCCTTGCTCCATGGAAGCTCTCGGCCAAGCTCCAAGTTTGTGCTCCATGTGTTTGTTTGGTCAAGCCCTCCATGTGTACTCCAAGCTCCAAGCTTTGTAAATGGATTCCATGCTCATGAATGGGTTTCCCTATCACCTTTGTTTGACCTCTTTAGTGTGCTAGCACTTGGAAAAATTTGCCACAAATCCTTCCTTAAGCTTCTTGGAACTCTCGGCCATGAGAGGAACTTAGAGAGGAAAAATGGCCCTTGGCCGAATGAGGGAGAGAGAGGAAGAGAAGTTGAGTTGTGTGTGTTGTGTAATCTAATACACAAAAATGAAAGTCAAATACCAAACTAATTAAAAATGGTATGTCTTTCAAGCCATCACTTTAGTGTGTTCCACACTCAACCATCAACCAACAACTTACATCACATTAAAGTGATAAAGTTGACTAGTGATGTGACGCATGATGTGACATGTAGGCCCCACTCGATTCGAAATGCGAGTGGGCCCGCAAACACTCCCGGGCTCGGGTTAGCTAATTCCGAATTAACGAATTTTCCGTTGCGACGTAATTAAATCAAATTTAATTAAATAATTATGCCTAGCAAAATTACTATTCACGTCGCTAACGAATTAATTCTAAATTAACTCATTTGCCCGAATTAAAATCCAATTTTAATTCCGCGTCGAAATCCAATTTCGTTTAATATATCGAATATATTATTTTATCGATTAATTCCAAATTAATCGTTCTCTCTCCTTAAATAGTATTTTATCTCAGATAAAATATCTCCGTAATTAATCCTAGATTAATTTTCTCTCTCTATTAATTAATCCCAGATTAATAATGTGCGAGTCATACGTTATCGGTGAATCTTTGGGAAGCGACCCATGAGATCCCCGGATATGTTGGCAGTAAATCCGGTCGTCGGACTATCCGAACACGTACGTGTCTAGTACTACATTTTTACCGATTTACAAGACATGGTTGGCTTCTAGCAAAGCACCGTGCCTACCCAATTCTCCAGAAATATTCTTAAAGGAATATGTAATTATATCAGGCATAGTATACGTAGTATTGCGTATTGCGATCCAGTATCGGATGTCACGTGCTAGGCCTGGGGCTGGAATTGTGTCTACCCCGTACAAGCACATATCGGATCTCTGGTAACTAGTCTCTATAATTAGATAAACATGACCTAGTCATAATATTCCGATAGCTGTAGCATATAAGAGCACCAGTTTCGTATCCTACGTGACCATGATCTCCATATGACTAAAGTGATACTTCCATCTTGACATCACACCCAATACACTACGATTCTCAATATACCCAGAAGAGGCGTACACAGAACCGGTTAAAGCTCTGGACGACCAAAACCAAAGTATATTGATTGTCGTAAGTATTAGCGATGCAAGTCTCATGCTAAGACCAAATACACCTACCCTGATTCGGACTTCCATAGACACATAGTCATACTACCAATGGAATTTTGAGGGGTCTATCCAGAGCGAAGCTATTTCCATACCATCGGTAAACACAACCTCCTATTACACTTGCATGAGTATCCAATACCCAAATATTTGAGAATTATGCCGTTATGCTCCCATAACACGCACAAGTGCAATACTAGTCAATTCCGCATTATCGATGTCCAATCTTGATAATACTCCGACTAGGGATGTTTTAATGATTAAAAATTCATGGATTGATACTGTCTCATATCTTATCAATCCGGAACTAATCATATAGACTTTTATCATTTATATATCCCGGTAATCTAATTACAAATGATAAAAGAGCAATTTCCTTTGTCACATAGTTAATTTGTACAACAACACCATGTTCTGTATAAATAGTGATGATATGGGTCATAATTGTCCAACACTAGTAAGCCTAAAAGGCATTATCAAAAAGTCGTATGATCTATACCTCGTCACACAAGTAGTATTTCCCTCATCCCCTTCGGCAATTAGAAATTTCTAATAACAAGACTTGAGATCTAACTTCGTGAAGTATAATGCCTTAGACAATTGATCAAATAAGTATACCACCAACGGAATTGGATACTTATTTTTTATTGTAATCTTGTTCAAGGTACTATAATCCACACACATTTGCAAATATCCATATTGTTTCTTCTGGAATAGAATAAGAGCTTTAGCGGGCTAGATCATGCCGGCATCCGGAAAATCGTCCAATTACTTACGTAATTCAATCATTTTCGGAGGACTCATCTGATATGGTACTTGGGCAGGTGGCCTAAAACTAGGGACAATTTCAATCGTGTGGTCAGTAGGTCGTTTATGAGGAAGAGACTTCGACAACTTCGGAGGCATAACATCATTATACTCACCCAAGAGTTCCACAACCGCATCAGACACCTCCATTGTCTTTCCAACCTTGACTTCTATGAATGCCTCCAAGTATGTCTTTTCTCCTCGCTTCAACCCACTCTTAATTTGTATGGCTGAGATAAACTCTCTTTGACCATCAACTCGCTTACTCTCGCACATTTTTCCAAATGTATGGACAAAACATGGTTGGTCCTCATCACCGATTAGAAGACCCACCAAGTAAGGCATTACGGTAACTTTGGCCTGAATGAAGAGTTGATTCCCAAGATCAACTCAAAATCATCCAATTGGACAACCATTAGTGTACATAACCCGTGCCACTAGCCAAGTTGAATACACACTCCCGCAATTGTGCCTTGAACTTATTTCGTTGTTGAATTGACAGCCTTATTACTACTCTCTGATTGAGATAATTCGAGGCCTAACTTCTCAGAAATACCCACTGTAATCCGGACATGAAATTGAATAATTTATCTTAATCGGACATATTCATTATGTCAAGTATCAAGGAACTGAATTGCTTCACATAATCACGAATGAAACCCGTCTGTTTCAAGTTCTTCAAAGTCTCTCTCGTGATCCATGTCGTGTTGGTGGGGAGGAACTTATCCTTCAATTCCTTCTTGAGCCATCCCATATGTCTATCTTAGAACGTCCATCTGTTTCATAATTATCTAACCGAGTTCGCCATCAAAACTTCACATCAGACGCCAATTACATGTTTATGATGGTGACTTTCTCCGCCTCTAGAACATGAGTAGCCCTGAAGTACCATGTCTCATTGGAAGATCTCCAACTCTTTCGTATTTCGAGCACCACCAAAAGATTTCGGTTCAAGAACTTTCAGTTTGGTCATGGTCTCACCCCCACCAAGTTTGCCACGCCCCATAGCACTTTTATGAGGGAGATTTCCCCCATCATCTCCTTCTTACTCACTTTCTACGCATACACCATATCCACGCAGCTCTTAATGGCTTCATTGATGCTTTTCTCAGTATCAGTGTGTTGCGCTTCAAGTTTGTTCTGAAGGCCTACTAGTTCCTCTGCCAATTGATCCATCAACAAAAATAAGGGAAGAACATACTATTGGCTAGACTCCCCAATGAGTGCCTCGAATTTGGTCACATGTTCTTCAATTCAGTGTTAGATCCATGTTGACAGTTATGACCCATAGCGTCACTCTTTGTACAGATCATGGTGTTGTTTGTACAAATTAACTATGTGACAAAGAAAATTACTCTCTTCATTTTGTGATTAGATAACCAAGATGTATAAATGGGAGAGGTCCTTATGATTAGTTCTTGGATTGAGATAATATGAGACATCATCAATCCATGAAGGATTAATCATTAAATATCCCTAGTCAGAGTATTATCGAGATTGGACATCGATAATGCACAAAAGACTAGTATTACACTTGTGCGCGTTGTGAGGGCATAACGACATAGTTTCATCAATATTTGAGTATAGGATACTCATGCAAGTGTAGTAGGAGGTTGTGTTTTACCAATGGTACAGAAACCAGCTTCGCTCTGGATAGACCCCTCGGAATTCCATTGGTAGTATGACGTGTGTCTATGGAAGTACGAAATCAGGGTAGGTGTATTTGGTCTTAACCTGAGACTTGCACCGCTAATACTTGCGACAATCAATATGCTTTGGTTTTAGGTCGTCCAGGGCTTTAACAGGTTTTGTGTACGCCTCTGCTGGGTATATTGAGAATCGTAGTGTGTTGGGTGTGATGTCAAGACGGAAGTATCACTCCAGTCATAGTGGAGATGATGGTCACGTAGGATACGGAACTGGTTCTCTTATGTACTGCAGTCATCGGGATAATATGACTAGGTCATGATTATCCGATTATAGAGACTAGTTACCAGAGATCTGATATGTGCTTCGTACGGGGCAGACACAATTCCAGCCCCATGCCTAGCATGTGACATCCGATACTGGATCGAAATACGCAATACTACGTATACTACGCCTGATATAGATCACATATTCATGTAAGGATATTGCTGGAGAATTGGGTAGGCATGGCGCTTTGCTAGAAGCCAACCTTGTCTTGTAAATCGGTACAAACGTAGTACGAGGTACTTACGTGTTCGGATAGTCCGATGACCGAATTTACTGCCAACATATCCGGGTGTAGGACACAGGACCTGGGCGACGCAGTTCCTAGGCTCGCGGCACTAGTTGGGAAATACTAAATAATATGGAGTCGCCACCCGGTGTGAACCGGGACAAAGATTTAAGGTCGCACTCACCCCTCGCAAGGGAAGACCTCAAACCGTTGGGTTCGGAATGGTCCCTTTACTTATGCCACTTGTAATGAAAGGATTTATGTATAATAATTTAATCAAAGCTTATGTAACACTTATTTCCAGAGTATCATCATGCTTCTAATTCTCATATGCAAAATAAAACTTATGCACACATTTCACATATATCTCATATCTAAAATCGCATGCTTAACACATATCAAAATAGCAACGAACATACAACTTTATTTACATATTACATTCAAGAAAAACACAAGCACACATATTAACCATACAAGCATACATATGGGCACTTTTCCAAGTGGTACGTGGAATTGTATCCCAAGTACAGACCGCACTACCGTCCATCCCATTCGGAATCGGCTACGGAATTTACGTCTGAGTTTCCATCCGATATACGCGAGAAATAATACTCAATGTTATCACGACACAAGCAATGAATTGTAATCATTACATAGTTGTATTCATACATGTGGGGATAGCTACTAGGAAACTATGCATGAAATCTAATGAAGATGACTCGATTCAGTGAGTGCGCGTTCGTGTAGCGTTCGTAAACGCGTTCGAACGGTAAACAGAAGGTTTGCGTTCGTGTAGCGTCCGAGAACGCGTTCGAACGTAACCAGACCTGATGCATTATGAAACTAAGACAGTGGGTGCGTGTTCGTGTAGCGTTCGTAAACGCGTTCGAACGGTAAACAGAAGGTTCGCGTTCGTGTAGCGTCCGAGAACGCGTTCGAACGGAACCAGACCTGATGCATTATGAAACTAAGAAAGTGCGTGGGCGTTCGTATAGCGTTCGTAATCGCGTTCGAACGGTAAACAGAAGGTTCTCGTTCGTATGGCGTTTGATAACGCGTTTGAACGGAAGTGAAACAGAATGCTCACGTTCGTATAGCGTTTGTTAACGCGTTCGAACGGAAGTGAAACAGAATGCCTACGTTCGTGTGGCGTTCGTGAACGCGTTCGAACATGAGGGAGACCTGATGCATGACAAGGCAAAATACATGCGCGTTCGAGTTGCGTTCGTAAACGCGTTCGAACGGGAACAGACCTGATGCATGAAATGGGATGCAATACATAAATGACAAAATAAAGGGAAGGGCGCGGCGAAGTACTGCCGTAAAGGTGGCCTTTTGGGGCTCTTGATCTCTCAAAGAGAGGACCTTTAGACCAACATACTAAGCCCATGCGCTCGACTGAATCATGCATACATAGAATGAAAAGCAATAATATCAAACATAGTGTGCCCGATTGAACGTATCTTGTATCCAACCGAACACACATCAACCGCGCGGCAAAGCCTCGTGGTAACGGGCTTTAGCCCTCCCATAGGGGATCTCACATCGCACTTACTAAGCCCATGCGCTCGGTTGAATCTTGCATACGAAAATAAAGACAATCATATCAAACTAAGTATGTCCGATTGAACGTATTCGCATTCAACCAAACATACAATAATCGGTGCGGCAAAGCATCGTGGTGAAGGATTTTAACCCTCCAATTAGGGAACCTTTCATCGCACTTACTAAGCCCATGCACTCGATCGTATCATGGGATTAAACAACATGCAGAATTTAAATGACAAGAATTAAATATCCAAAGCACACAAAGTAAGAGAATATGCCGTTTACTCAAGTGGTACGTGGAGTTGTGTCCCAAGTACAGACCGCACTACCGTCCATTCGGATTCGGCTACGGAATTTACGTCTGGGTTTCCATCCTATATACCACAAGAGACGACACTCTTCCATTCATCCAATACTCACAACACATCATACACACAGCAAATAACCAAATACAGAAAATATAATTAAATAAATGACCAGGAAAAAATAAGAATACGTGTGAGAAAAACCCTCAGGTCTAACCTTTTAAGCTGTCTCTCGGACTCGCGTTTCACGAAGATCGAAAGGGGTAAAGCTCCACAACTTTTCTGGTTCACTGGTTTGCCTCTTCCTTCGCTGTTCGACCGCTCAAGCTACTGTTCCGACTCCGTTTTGCTGCTGTTTCCTTGTGATTTTGCTGCCGTGTCCTCTGTGTCCTCTGCTTACTGTTGGTGGGCTGTTTTGGTGTCCTTGGTGGACTGTTCTGTGTTTCTTTTTAGTGTGGTTTGGTGTGATTATTCCAAGGGTTATAAGTGCAGTTTATGTTACTGTTTAAAGGGATTTGAGAGTGATTTAGGCTGTTGTGTTTTGTGTAATTTTCGGTGATGGTTAGGGATTGTTTTGGTGTGATTTTCGGTGGTGTGAGGGTGAGGATCAAGGGAGTTATATGCTTGTGATGTCTAGTATTTCTTGCTATAATTCTAGTGTGAATTGTGTGCATGAGCTAGAGAGATTGGAGAGGAGGGATGGCTAGGTTAGGGGTTGTTTATATAGAGAATGGCTAGGGCTTCACCTTGTCTCACAATGAAGAGATTTGGTTTCCAAATAAGAGAGATGGGAAAGACATATACAAGATTGAGGGGGGACAAAATATTTTAATTTAGGAAGTCACTAATTAAATTGGTGTATATCTTATTGAATTAGGAAGTCAAGTATTTGATTGGTTTTAATTGGTTAGGATTGATTTTAATTAGGCAAATCTTATTTTTAGTTTTAGTATATAATATTTTGATTTATTTATATTAGCCATGATTTTATTTTATGTTTTATTTAATTGTAAATGATTTAAATATTTTATTTAATGTTTTAATATTTATTTATTTAATTTGGGATGTGTTTTATGGGCTTTGAGGGGCCAAATGGGCTGGGGGTGTGAGGCTATAGCAAAACCAGAATAACCGTCTCCGTCGAACGCCTCCTCGCACGCGGCACGAACGTCCGCAATCTGCACGAGGTTCGAACGAAGTGACGAACGCAGCACCAACGAAGACAGTGAACTTGTGGAATGAACTTGATGACATATTTTCCGAATTTCCCCATTCCGACCTCCGTTTCCCGCAATATCCTTAGCTAAA